>CAEFZY010042874.1:0-19007 GCA_903066815.1 Brachyrhaphis roseni
TTGGCGGAGTTATGTTTTTTCATAAAAAAAAATTATGCAAATCGCCCGGGCTCGGGCGGGTGGAGGTTAACTGGTTATTAATGAATCTAATAATGACCCGCTGGCAACAGATGCTCACGCTAATGAGCCAAGATTTACAGAGCAGCTTGTTTGTGTCAGATTCCTCCTTGAAGTATTTACTAATCCTTGTGCAACACCTTCGTCTGTGCTTATTGTTCTGCTGTTTCAGTCATCAACCTGTTCGTTTTTGTGTGTGTGTTCCAGGTGTTTGGTGGACAACAAGGTTCCTCTGAAGATCATGACCCCTGTGGTGATCACCGTCTTCGTCCTCGCCCTTTACCTTCACGCCCAGCAGGTGGAGTCGACGGCCAGGCTGGACTTCCTCTGGAAGCTGCAGGTGGAGTCCGAGAGTCTGTGTGTCATTTTCTGTCCTTTGCTTGAAATTCAGCAGCATACGTTCTAATTTAATCCTGCTTGCAATCAGTCAAATTCAGGGTATAATGTCAAATGATGCTTATCCAAGTCAGGGGTGCCTAAACTCTTTTGTCACAAGGGGCCAAAATAATCAAATCAAAAGGACTTGAGGGCCAGAAAAAGTTTTTTTTTTTTTACCTACTCAGTAAACTATGTATGCTATAATTCAATTAAACTCATAAAGTAGTAAGATTTGTTGCTGTAAAGGAATTTTGTAATTATTTTAGATATAAAACTTTAAAAGGGTCCAGCAAGATGCTTTTATAAAAAGTAATTTTGTAAATTTTCTAGATATCAATATGGGGGAAAAAAAAAAGAACATAATTTAGTCCATTCTGATCAGCAAATGGCCCCCAAGCTAAACCTTGAACACCCCAGATTTAAGTGGTTGGTATTCTTTTCACATTTTGGCATTCAACGTTTAATTCTTCTGAATTCCTGAACATTTGCAGTAATTATTTTTGTTTTAACATGCTGGAACTAAAAATGTTGCTTTTTTTTCTCTCTCGTTAGTTTAAATGCAATTAATTAATTACAGACGCAGCAATTAACTAAATTCAAATTTTTATTTACAGTAATTCCCATCACTAATTATAACCAACTTTAATTTTACCATTTATAAAGTGGCATCCATTTATCCTAATGTTATGACTTGACCTGTGAAATCAGTGAAATATGTTCCTAAGTACTGATCTTTAGCCTTACATCTTTACGCTAGAGCGCTTCCCTCCACAGATGAATCTATTCTTTTCTATGTTGAACTTTGACCCCACCTCCTCCAGGCCACAGAGGAGAAGGAGGAGATGGAGGAGCTGCAGGCCTACAACCGCCGCCTGCTCCACAACATCCTGCCCAAAGACGTGGCCGCTCACTTCCTGCAGCGCGAGCGGCGCAACGACGAGCTCTACTACCAGTCCTGCGAGTGCGTCGCCGTCATGTTCGCCTCCATCAGCAACTTCTCCGAGTTCTACGTGGAGCTGGAAGCCAACAACGAAGGGGTGGAGTGTCTGCGGCTGCTCAATGAGATCATCGCCGACTTTGATGAGGTAAGCGCGGACGCTGCCGGGATCACAGTCTGTGGTTTTTAATGGCTTCTGTGAATGGCTCATTCATTAGCATCAGTGGAGATTTCTCACTTAATGTTTCCCCAGCTGCATAAAGCCGCATCGGGATCTAAAAATACCCTTCAGCTTAAGAGAAATTCACAACAATGTCCCTCTCTGGAACTTCTTTTCTATTTCTTTTCGCGGAGTGACATTGGAATATTTTTGACGTTCCTCCTGCCCTCAACAGATCATCAGCGAGGATCAGTTCCGTCAGCTGGAGAAGATCAAGACCATCGGCTCCACGTACATGGCGGCTTCCGGTCTCAACGACTCCACGTACGACAAGGCCGGGCGCTCGCACATCCGCGCCATGGCCGACTACGCCATGCGGATGATGGACCAGATGAAATACATCAACGAACACTCCTTCAACAACTTCAAAATGAAAATAGGTCCGTGAAAGAACACGCTGCAGCCATGTTTATCCAATATGTCACTTTAGCAGGAGAAAGATACATAAATTGAGAATACACACGGCATCAAAAGATTTCGTCAGAAACGTCAGTTTGGAATAACTTTCAGAGATAAAGGGAACGGCAAAATTGTTTATTTTGTAATGCATTAATCTGTTTTTCACAGGTCTAAACATTGGCCCGGTGGTTGCTGGAGTAATAGGGGCCAGGAAGCCCCAGTACGACATCTGGGGGAACACAGTAAACGTAGCGAGCCGCATGGACAGCACAGGGGTCCCTGAGAGGATCCAGGTAACTGACTGAACAAACTATGTGAAATTCCTTTAAAACTTCAAGTAAAAGTCCTTTATTGTTAAAAATAACCCAGTATTTTCCTGCCAGAAAATGGCTTCAGACTGACTTTCTCAAATTAACTTACTAATTTGAGGCACCTGTGGAGAACACTGTATGCTAACAAAAATGTTAGCTGTAGCAGCGAAAGACATGGCTGCAAATACAAATGGCGTACTATAAATGTTAAGGTAAGGGTTATGTATGTGATGGTTAGAGTTAGGATTATAGTAAGGGTTAGACTGTAGAAATTAATGGAAGTCAATGTGAAGTCCCCACAAATGATGAAAACACAACTCTGTGTGTTTAGACTTTATGTCTATCACATTTTCTCAAAAGTTGAAAGAACCAAAACGTGACGGTGAATTTAAAGCAAACTTTTTACACACAGGTGACGGCGGATCTGCACCAGGTGCTGAACTCCTACAACTACACACTGGAATACCGAGGCGTCGTCACCGTCAAAGGCAAAGGAGAGATGATGACCTACTTTCTCACAGCTGGACCCCCCGGCAGTTAACCTTTACTAAGTGACAATCAGACACATGGGAGGTTGCGCCCCGTCTCCCCTAACGAGCTGGCTTACAGAACTCTGATAGCTTAGGGCAGATTGAGGGTTTTCCCCTCACAGCAGCGGACGCTCCTTGAACCGGTCGGCACATCGAACGGATGGAAGGATTCGTCCTTATTTTTTTTTACAGAAGGAGCTCATGGACGGCCGAGGGCACGTCTGCTCAAGTCTGAATTTTGACCAAAGATGTCCAATTGGAGCGCAAAGACAGGTTCGTCCAGCTCGGCCCTGACAGAAAACAAGAAGAAAAGGATCCTGGAAGAAACTTGCCCAGTCGGATTCTCCGAGGGGGTTCTTGGACAAAACCTGCAGGGCGGCCCGAGCTACGTCGCCTCCTCTCCTGCTCTCTGCCTTTTTGTTTTTCCCTGCTGATTCTGAACACTATGTAGATGTGAAACCCAGAAAGTTTTATGTGTATGTGGATGACTTTATGTACTGTTTGTATGCTATTTTGTTCCCGTTGCTGTGGTACAGATGCAGATCTCTCAAGTACAGACACAAAGCCAGCAGCACTGCAGTCCTCGCTTGTTAGTGCGTCCATCTCTCCGTCAATCAGCAGCGGACGACCTGCGCACTTCACAAAAGTATTCACACCCCTTGAACTTCCTCACGTTTTGTCACTTTGGAAAAGACAAAAGTTTATTTCTAAAAAGATTTATGAAATAAACCAATACAGAGACAGGGATATATGTGAAATTGAAGTAAAAGGATAGATGTAAAAATATCTGAAGAGTGTGGAGTGCCCACGTCAATATTTTGTACAACCGCCAGCTGCAAAGACTTTTGATGAATTTCTCAACCAACATATAAACTCTAAAATGTTTTACCTTTTTCCAAAATGACCCAAGCTCATTTAGATTTTAATTAAGTTTTTCTGTAATTGTTTTGATCATCATAGATTCTTTATCAGTTTTAGCATTAGCTTTGGGATGCTACATTTGTTGCTTCGTCTTTTGATGCTTCTAAAAGGATTTCCTTCTTTCAACCCCATTTCTGCTGGAGGAAAACATCCCCACAGTATGACGCTGCCACCGCCGTGTTTCTTGATGGGGTGAGCATGCCCAGCGTAATATTCTTGATAGCTTAACTGCGACACATGGTGTTTTGCGTGTAGTTTAAAAATGTGACAACAGCATCTTCTTCCACATGCCCTCCATACTGCTTGTTCTCTTGCCACTCTTCTTTATTCACCAGCAGGGGAACCTCTGGAGGCAATCAAGCATTTTTTTTTTTCTTTTAGAATGGAAACAATTTAGCAATTTCTGTTTGCGCTCCCAGTAAATTCCCATTGACGTCTGATGTTGTAAAGTGACGAAACGTGAAAAGCCAGACGGGTATGAATACTTTATTTTTTTGGCACTGTATGAGTTACTGCACACTGTTCGTCTCATAGGCGAGGGGATATCATTCCTATAGTATATAGATTATATTTAATAGAAAAGTCCACCAGTGTTTATATGAAACTTCCCGTTAGCTTCATTCAAAGAACACATAGGCAACCCTGCAACACGAGGAGGTGAGTAAAAAAAGAAAAAGCTTTTCTACTCCTAAAGAGGTTTTGTATTTTGACTTCAAAACACCAACCCTATGAGATATTAAAGATTATATATTTTCTACATTCATATAATACAGAGCTATGTATAAACTATAGTGTCTCCACATGTGCACACAGCAGAAACCCTCACTGGTGTTGCCTGATTCCCTCTCCCCTCCTGCTCTTTTCAACAAATCGAGCATACTTTTTTTTTTTTTTTCAAATCTGCAGGATGTCGACTGCTGGCTGATTAGAAGCGGCCGATGATCTCCCCTTTAATGTGTCTCAATGTCACAGCAGAGAGGAAAACGCGGTCGGAACGACTCGCTAGATGGACCGAAAGGCATCAGCCGTGGTGCTCAGACGCCATTTTGCACTCCGGTGCTTTCAGCCGTCCACGCCACCCCTCCGCCTCGCGCACCGCTCCACCTGCAGGCCCTAATTGTTTGCTCAGTTAGGTGGTACGACACAATGAATGTCTAATGTTCTCCAATGAGGCCTTTAATGCGGACTCTAGAGCGACTACCATGATGATGCTCAGCTTGTTAGAGACAGATTGAGCATGTGTGGGAAAATGTGCACTTTTTAAATCTGCTGTTTATGTTTTTTCTCTCATCAAAGCAGTTTTTCTTTCAGTATTGCATCATTGCTCTGCATTGCTTTCTCTCATATACATAACTTTCACCCGTTGCTTGGATGAGTCAGACTATACTAATGTAAAATTCTTCAGGATGGTGTCAGACCTTCACCTGAGAATATGAAAATGGTACTTAAATACGAAAATCTTCATCCTTTGATGTATTTATTGCCAGTAAAGGTCATGAATTTGCAAATATTTGTCAAATACAACAAAAGGGGGGAAAATTGAATTAAAAGAAAAAAAATCTGTAATTTCTCAGCCATAATCTTTTGTCAACAAACCGACCCTGAGCTGCAGCAGGGCCCGCTTCGGCCAGACTAGATCTTTTCCCACAAAACTGCAAAAATTAAATAGGCTTGACAGTTTTTCCACTTTAAACATTAACAGCTTGTACAAACATCCATAAATTGTTCACTGGTAATGTTTGAAAAATATTTAAGTTTTATCTCTTCAAGAGCCCTTCAGAAACTTCTCAGTGTTTGTCATGAGCAATGCCAAAAGAAAAGGCAGTAACTATAGAGAACTATAGATAACACCAAGTGGAATCCAGAGAGAAAATTTCAGACTTACTGTTTTACATCTGGAATAAATATATTCAAACATAGGAAATATGAACATATCAAGGTTTTTAAGAGTTGCAAATTGCAAAATGTTTTCTGTCATAGCCTTTTTTAGTTGAATATTCCTAGAACATTCAACAGAAACCTCTTAATGTGGAAATTAAAGAAGCAAAACCCTTTATACTGTTGAGGTAAAACAAACGGAATCAGCTAAAATATGTTTATCATGGTCAATTTTCTGTACAATAAAAACTTAAAACTACAAAAAAATTAAGTAACCATATCAGTTTTTTTTTTAATGTATCAAATTCTAGACATTAACTGTAATTACATGCCAAATAATTTTTGCATTACCAGGGACAAGTCAATTTTACATTACATAGTTATTAAAATGTATTAAAAAAAAAAGGTAAATTGCAAACTTTAACTTTATTGAAGGTTATCATAGATCCTAAGAGTCTCATCCCAGCCTAAATGTACGTAACTGATTTGGTTACTGGCAATAAGAACAAATGTTTACTTTATTCTACTTTACTGGTAGGATAAAATAGGTAAATCAATATTTTAAGCCTCTGGAAAATAAGACTGCAATATCCTACCCAGGTGATTATTGTCTCGGTAACCTGTTGTACTGCTGCTGCAACACAACTACACTTTTAAATGCAGTTTTATTTGACTCGCTGAATGTTTAAGTCCATGTTTTTGTTTTTTCATTTTTAATTTGTTTGAACTTAAATGCTTTACAGCTACTGATTTGTCACACAATGACCCTGACATGAAGCATCTGTGACAAAAGCAGCTCCAGAGAGAAAACGATGGGTTGTTTTTGTTGTCTTGTTCCGACACCATTTCTTTTTTTTTTAACAGTAAAATAAACTGTTGAGATGTTTCACAGGTACATATTAGTCTTTTTCTTCCATATATTTTGCTTGTTACTGATAAACTCAGTCTTGTGTGTAAAAACTGGTGTGTTGGAATACCACCAGAGTGTATTTATGTTTTCATTGAAAAATCTGTTATGGAAAGTACCTAACTTCTACCAACAGATGGCAGCAGAGATCCATCATTTTGTTTATGAAGAAGTGCAGGTATTCATGATTAAAGCTTGGAAAACAAGACAGACGAGCTGATTGTTGGTTCATCCATAACTGGATTAATATCTGTATTTACATTATAGTCAAATCACTAATTGCTTAATTAAGTTTGGTACTTGGTCAACATCATTAAGCTGATCATGAAATCCTTGTGTTCAGTAGAAAATAGGCTTTGTATTTTATCAGGAAGCACAGCAGTGTTTATTTGGCGTTGAAGCAGACATAATGACGTTGACCTTTTTTGGACAGGAAAATTTGCCCTAATTGGGTGAAATTTGCCACAAAAAGATCACTCATCACACGAGGATACAACTCATGTTGTTCAAGTTAGCAGCACATCTAAAAATCCAGAAAAAGCGCAAGTGTTTTTCAAAAAACTCATATGTAATGTAACATACGAGTCTGCTGGGAAAAAACAAACAGCAATTACAATTTCTTATGTGTCATGCAGAGTCTCTAAATCTTGCAGTAATCTGTAGCTTGTTGTTGCCTGTTAGGAAATGTAATTTGAAAGCTGCTAATTAGCTGCAAAACAACTTTTAAGTACTGGCAGAGCACAAACTTAAGACATGAACTCAGACTTGATGTCGACTCTAAAGTAAGATACTCAAAAAACTTTGAGAAAAATAAACACACATTTTCCAGTTTCTCTATAGCCTTGTTGTCAGGTAAAAAATGATCTGCATCCATCACTGTAACAGTTAAACTAAAATAAGTTCTTATACGTGCTTTCCATTATACTAAATCCATCTCTATGAACAATTGCCTATAAGGCACTGATATTTATTTTCAGGTCTAAAATAATTTTCCCAGCTTGAATAAAATGCATCTTCAAACATTGTTTGGTGTGAGAGTGCATTTCATTTATACAGCGCAGATTCGTAACATGTCCAGACAACATTGTCGTTTTCATATCCAGAAACGTATTGAAATCAATACATGTTTGAAAGACTCATATAGAAAAGATTGAAATTCAATAACATACATTTCAAACCAATACCAGCTTCAACAGTGACATTCATAATGTCAACTGGTAACACGTTGCTGTAGGAAGCTCAGCTGTCAGCAGCTTGTCATGTACATGGCGACAGTAGAAAGCAACAAATCCCTTTTAACAAGAAAAAAGAAAACCAGAATCTGCTTAGGAATCGCTGAGTGGATGACCCCAGCAGCCTCTTACACCAGAAGATGTGAGTTTATTTTTGGTTCCATTGTTCGGTTTGAAGTTCCCAAAAATACGAGCTCTACCTGTGTTCATGCGAAACACGGCTTGCACAAATAATAGGTTGTCATGGAGACTGTGCCCAGACTGGTGGACAGACATTACTGCTGCCCACAATGTTATACCAATTTCTTAAGATTTGTGGTTTCCAAATATGTCATTCAATTAGAATTACAAACAGAATCGTTAGGGTATAGTCGTTATAACCCATAAATAATTTAACCTTTATTAGCATATATATTTTTTAGCATTACCATTGTCTTTTGTTCAGTTTGATTTCTGAAACGAGATTTGTTAATTTACAGGTTTGCTGTTTGGGAACAACAGATGTAAAAGGTGCTGCTGTCTCTTTCTAAAGCCGTTTGCTCTCGCAACATCTGAAGGTAGACAGTCCAATATCGTTCCAAAAGCAGAAAAGTGTAATTTTGTTTCACGTTTACATTTATTATTAAATGATAAATTTATTGTATAAGTTACATCCAATAGTTTAATTAGAATTTTTTTGCCCCTCTTTTCCTGGTGATGACATCTTCAAACGCTCTTTCATTTTCCATCCACAAACAAATCTGGTTGATAATTCCCCGAATCTCAATTTCCTGACAAAACCGCCCACGCAACATATTTACTGTAACTGCAAAGATGCAGGACGTCGAGTCGGTGACGCAAGACTCCGCTCAGCTCCCAGAAAGCCTGAGCAGTGTAGTGTGAGAGCCGGCATGAGGTCATGTAGGTGTGGTCGTTGCTGGAAAAAGCGGAGTTAAAGTCAGACTGCATTAATAGGTCGCATGAGAACAACTTGTTAACTTCTAATGCCAGATGTGCATAGAGCTGCCAGACTTAAAACTGTTTGTTTTCCTTTCCAGCTTCCTCTGCACACATCTTTGTCCACAATAAGCATGTAAAAGTTCAGAGAGCAAAGAAACCAAAGCTCCTCAAATAAATGTTAGACCTTACATATAAGCTGCGTGAAAGCAGCGCGAGAGTCCAAGTTTCTGTTGTCGTAAGTAGCAGAAAAATATGGCTGAGCTAAAGAACTCAGTAGGAGGTAAAGAAAACAGTGATGCATCTTTGCTGTTGGCAACACGGATGTGTTTATTCACACAGTCATTGTGACACTGGCATACGCTCGAGGCTGTGTAGGCGAGGAAGGATGCGGCTGCTAACCGTCTGAGCCGACAGGAGCTTTAACTTGTCACAAGTACACATTTATACACGACAGTTAAAAAAACAAAACACAAATTTCATAAATGATTACATCTTGCACCGAAATCAGTCATTGAATAAATAATGAGCTCTTGCAAAAGACAACAACAAAAAAAAAAGATATGACTGTTTTACCCCTGATTAGTGAATAAATTAAAGTTTGAGTGACTCAAACAGGAAGGCAGCGTTGCATAGTTTCACCTCAAGACCAAAAATGGACATTTCTTCTGGAGAAATACCAGCACTGGGTTTAAAAGAAAGCATAGGTGTAAGTAGGCAGAACATGAACGAATGGTAAAAAAAAAGAAAAAGAAATTCAGATTATTGAGTTTCTCTGTGTGTTTTCAGGTTGTTACCTCTTGGTATCAAAGTAAAAAAACTACCTGCTGGAGCTTTTCTTTGTTTTATCCTAATTTAATCTCTTGTAGTCTAAATATTTGTTTTCTGATCACTTCTTCACTTTCTTGCCACATACTCTTACAAATGAAGTAAATACACACTGGCAACGCAATGCAAATTCTAACAAATTCTCCACCTAATTGTCAACACCAACACGGACATTTTGCAAAATATGTCCAACATCCACACAAGTTTATCTTAAAATTTAAAAACTATGCATGTGCACTGGTATCTAGACATCATTACAAACAATGATATAGAGGTATACTTTGCACAATCCCACTGTGGCGTCTGTCCTCGAAAACTCACGTTTTTATGGGTTAGTTAATATCCATCTCGTTTCTTCTGACTCCACTTCCAAATAACTTTAAATGTGAGCTAAAGTTGAAACGACTGGAATGAAAAAGGAGGAAACGGTATCAAAGAAAAGAAAGATGAGTTTCAGCCAGACTGCAGAACTTCTTCTGAGCTTTGATGTAGGTCATGTTGACATTATAGACACCTGCTTGCAAAGCATTAGTAATAAAGCATTTTGTAATACAGTCCCAGGTAGAGAAACATTTAAAACGAGATGTGGGTCAACAAAGTGGCAGAAATTCTGTCAAAAATACTGACGTAAACAGAACTTAAACAACATTAAATACAAAATGCCCTGGTGAAATGGTTTTAAAAGTTTGCAAATTGTACATATTTTTGTATTATTGCACATTTTTAAAATAATTTTCTGTAAAATTTAACAGAATTTTGAATTATTCCAGCCAAATTCAGATTATCCTTTCAATCTGCAGTCATATTCTTTATGCATCACAATCAGCTTAAAGTTCCCAACATGGAGCAGGAGGCGGGTGTTTAACACAACCAGGTAACATAATAAATACATCAGCCAACAGAATTTAAGGGTGTGCTGAGGCTGCGTTTGTGTTTAAAAAGTCTTGATGAAGAACACAACAGATCTCAGATGAATTTAAAGGAAACTCCCGACACATGTTGTCCATTTGGTTCTGTGATCCAACTGCATGCCTCTAAAGCACACAAAGCTGCTGACTAACGCATTTATGAGAAAATGAGTCAAAATTTCTGCCCCACACAAAGTCAAAAATAAAGCATAGTCAGCAACCGGTGCTGCTGCTTTGAGAGAGAGCAGGGGAGAGAAAAGCTATGATATGGCAAAAACCCTGATTTTATATTAAAAAAATTTAATCGAGTCCAATTTCAATCAATCAGATACCGATATCCGACATATTTTAGACGTTTCCCTGCTCCAACATGTCTGATTTAAATGGCTGAAACACGTCGTCAAACTCTGCAGAAACAAGGATTGGACCAATTTAATTCAATCAGGTCTCCTAAACCAGGAAGACATGCAAGATACTCCACACTCCAGTTATAAAGACAATTAAATATCTGCTGGTGGGTAAATGTAGTTTTAGGTTATTCATTTCAGGATTCATTTAACAAACCTCATGGCTGATATATGAGCTAGTTTAACAAGAAGATACAGGGGAAGTTTCAATGCCTTCTGAAAGGTACTTCACTTCATTTTAATTGCAATGATGAAATCATATATAAATTTATTAGGATTTTCTGTTTCCGTTGGACACAGTAAAAGAAAACCTTTTCAAGTGCATGGGGTTTGTAGCCGTAGACATCCTGCAAACCGGCCTGTGACCTAAATCAGAGCTGTACAAAAGAAGTCCATAAATCATCATCACGCAATAAAGGAAAGGAGGCAGCTTCCAAAATCAATCCAATAAAATCCGTGAAGCAGTCGGACGGCAGCAGACTTTCCTTTCCAAATCTAAACGGAGACGGATCCATTTATGTACTGGTGAAATGCTCGCCTCTCCTCTTCCTCCTCTGAATCGGGAAGGCTTGTTTTTGCTTCTAGTGTGTCCGACGGACCACCGCTGGGGCACCTGACTTGCAGCGCGTTAGTCTTTTTTTTTTTTTGCTTTTTGTCAGACATTGTAGTCTGGCGCTTTGCCCAGCGGCTGCCTCAGTCTGATTTGCAGGGTCATGAAGGCCCCCACGGCTACATGGAAGAGGATCTGCCAAATGTTCCTCAGTTCATACAGGTACATGTTGGACAGACAGATGAGCGCAAACGCCAAGACGGACTTGCTGTTCCTCCAGATGGAGAAGTAGGCAAACAGGTAGCACTGAAAGAAACAGGATCACATCGAATTAATGCCAAACAAACTGGCCATTGGCCGCTGATGCGTCTTCGAAAACAAATCCTATGAGACGGCTCTGTTCTGTCGACTAAATTGTGAGCTTCCATTTTGCCATTGGGAGCCGCACAAAAGGAGCTGATGAAAATGTTTTATAGAGGAGGTATTGGCCCGAAAGCCACTGAGCTTCAGCGAATGTTTGTCTAACTGACAAGCTGCTGAGCCGTAAAGTGCAGGGCTGTTAGTCAGCCGGCGATGGGCTGCTCTTACCGCAGACGATCACTTACCTGATACAGACAGGCCGCCGTGCCGAGGAAGAAGGCAATCACATAATTAAAGTCCTCATCATCATTCTGCACAGGGAGGAAACGGACAGAGGCCAGGATAATTTTAGCATACATGCTCTTTATGTGACAAGAAACGGTTTATTAGTTCCCTTTAAATACATTTTAGTATTTGCAGAACATGATGCCTGACTGTAATCGCAAACTCAGATGGTGAGATAGGAATTTTGATCAAACGTCGTAAGACATCTTGAAACTTTTTACACCTTTTATTAGCACATTATCTTCAGAGAATTTCAAGAGGGTCAGAAAGATTACACGAAGTTATTAGTCAGGAGAGAGGAAGCAAAAATAATCCACAGCAAGTGGAGGAAATACGGGGAATTAAAAAAACCCGGAATATTTGATAAAAAAAAAAAAAAAAGAAAAAAGAAAAAACTAAACTAGTCAGGGAGCTGCAGTATTAGTTTCTGTATTAGTTCAGAAACTAATACATTTCCAAAATGTATTAGTTGTGACAATAATACTTACTGCTCAAAATCCATCTGAACTAAGGAGTAGTGTTTCAAAACAGAAGCAAAAGCACCCAGGAATGTTTTATGATCTGTTGAAACAAACTAACCTTTCAGGACAATTTGAAATGGTATGTTTAGTCTATGAAGAACACTAACAGAACACTGTACCAACACAGGAGTGGCAGCATTATGCTGTGGCATTACATTTCCCCCCTCACTTTTTCCTCTGTCTGTTCCAAAATACTACTTTGTTTAACCAAAAAAATCCAAATTTCTGTCATAAGCTGAAGAGAAATCTTAATTTCCAGCATTTCAGTCTGGAAATTAAGATTTCTATACATCTAAATAAAAATGAAATAACTTCACCATAAAAAAATAAAGGTCTGAAATGGCCTATGCAAATAGAAACGTGAAAAGGCCAGATGTCCTCATACTACGACAGATCTGGAGAATATTTGAGACTTACCAATAAGATATTATTGAAAACCTATTGGTCTTCAATAATAGAAGAATATCGAAGACCTTATGTGGATGATAACCAGTTACGCAGCATGACAAATAATTTCCCCACATTCATTTTAAAAAAATTACCCATTGTGCAATTCTACAGACAGAATTATAGTAATACAAGAAACTGCATTACAGTCAACACAATTAAATGATGAGAGTAAAATATTACTCCTTGGAGTAAGACTAAAATATGCAGCAATAATTGTTCATCTAAAGCAACAGAGAAGAGATAGCTGTAAAGATTATATAAACAAGTAATCTGCTTAATGTGCATTCGGTGTGTTTGAAAACTGGAGCAATGATTTCTGCACTAAAAAGTTCTCCTAAGATTCTTTGATTAAGTTTTTGCACCAAATGTCCCCTGCAGTATGTCCTAACCTGTAGTATGCTCTCTATAGCATGGACGCCTCTCAGCAGGTTCAGGCCTCCACAGAGGATGCTGAGCACACAGGACACAATGCCTGGGAGCGTCGCCGGCTCCAACATCTGTGTGGGGGCTGGGAGAAAAAAAATAAACATGCATCACACACTGTAAATGCTTGGATTCGTTTCATGTCATGCAACGTAATCATCTGTCGTACTGGAAACACTCTACAAGCAGGACACAGGCGTGCCACCATGTTGAAGCCAAAAGGTGTTTGAAATCACAAAAGGTTTACGACATCCTAATGCAGGGAAATAAGTCTTGTCTGAGAACTTCATCCTCCAGGAGAGAAATGCTCAGAATCATCATTTTAGGAAGAAAACAGCTCCAAGTCAGGGGCGCGCTGTGGTGGCATAGGGGTTAGCGCGACCCACATTTGGAGTCTTTGACGCGGCTGTCGCGGGTTCGACTCCCGGACCCGATGATATTTGCCGCATGTCTTCCCCCCTCTCCTTACCCCCTACTGTTAAATAAGGGACACTAAAGCCCGCAAAAAGCCCCTGGTGGGGAGAAAAAAAAGAAAAAAAAAAACAGCTCCAAGTCAACAGAGGAGTAGTAAAAAAACAAAAACAACTAGAAAAGTGGAGTTTCAGCAGGATCTTAAGTGTCTCCAGGTCTAAAATTGAAAACTGAACTGTTCCACAGAGAAAATGGACAAGACATAATTAGACATGAAACATTTACCTCAGCTCTCTTTTCCTATTAAAATAATATAACATCAAATGTGCATATACAACTAACGGAGTAACACAATATTTGAGAAATTTGAAGTTTAAGAAGTGTTGCATGCATACATACTGAACCCCAATTTACTCTGATACCCCAAAACAAAATACTTTGCTAATGAAAACACTCAGAAATGAGTTCATGGTAAACCTGCAACAATAAGAAACTAATTAATCACATTATGAATTAAAACGACCTCGATAATTTCCATTATGAGTATTAATATTGCTTAATGGGCAATTTTCTTTACAGAGAGTTCATAATTCATTTTATTTATGGCTTCCGTTGTGTTTTTTTTATTTCGGTTTTATTTGTCGTCTTTAGTTGTTGTGTTTTATTTTGAATATTTAAAATATCTTCTATTTCCAGTGATAAGTGTTCTTTGCAAAATGAAAGTTTACTAGTCTTTCACAGGGCGAACTTGTATTATTATTCCATTACCAACATATTACTGACCATAAATGGTCTCAAAACAACAATATTATTGGTTATCACAATAATTACTGGGACAATTTATCATCCAGGTAAATTTGTTATCTTGACAGGTCTACTCATTAGTAAACAGACCACAGCTCTCTGTAATTAAATCTTCACAGCAGACGGATCTGGGAGAAAGTCCTGGAGAAGTTAAAATGGTGTGAATACTTCTGAAAGGCACCAGACTTGTACTTATCAAGAAAGAGCAAACTGGAGGTGCATTTGGGTTGACACACGAGACCCGATACTTTTTGAGCAAGCAAAACAAAACGCATGTCAGCAAAATGTACCAGGCACCAGCTCTTATCAGCACATACTCTTGAACGTTGAAGGTATTAGCATTTTAGCGTTATTTTATTTCATTTCTTTTCCACCCAACCTTCACTGAATGTGAATGGAAATTTCCAGGGACAAGGCGCATATGTTAAAAGGCTTTTTTGTGTGCGGTGGCAGCTCGAGTCCTACCTATGCCCTTGTATTTAGAAGCGGCTCGCACTGAGAATCCATTGATAGCCTGCAGGTCCTCTGGGGAAAGCTGATAGGGCGGGCGCAGCTTGATCTCTGTCTGCATGTCAGCCAGGTTGATCTTGGTGGACAGGGAGCGAGGGCTGTTGTAGCGCTGCTTGGTCTTCTGGATGAAGGTGTCTGGGGGATGACAGTCAGCACAACAACAAGGCGTTTAGTACCACGGGGAGCAAAATAACGGTTGATAAACACTCAGTGTATAAGAGATAAGGACACTGTTTGGCGTAAACACAAGGAAGCTGAAATTGTGGCGTCTTTAAAAGGAGTAAACATCTTTGCAGCAGACAAACAGCTTTAATCTCAGCGTGCGTCTCAGATTTGACTTGTTTCTTCTACACTGCAGAGCGCAGATAGAGGGAAGTTTGTAATAATGTGTAAGACGGATCCAGCTTTTATTGTAACGGCACACCTAACCAAATAGTTAAAATACAAGCTTTAGTTTCAGTACAATAAATGAGTGTAGGGGGGAGAACAGATGGTGAGAAGAAATTATTTTTAATGAAATCACCGGTGGCATAATTATAGTCTCTAAAAGAAACGTAACTGTAGCTCTGTTTTAATGACTTTCCTTCTTTTTCAAGCTGCACTAAGTTTCAATTTGCATCAGTTTTCTCTTCAAATGTAAAACTAACACGCTTTCTGTTTCCCTGGGTACAACTATGACTGGACAAAAACCAAAATCTGTCTTTTACACCAATTGTTTGTCATTACTGAGGAAAATACACTGTGATTAAGTTAAATTAATTGCTCTTTTTTATGCTGGTTGTTGAGATTTTATCACAATATTTATTGGTTACTATTGTGAGAACAATAAAAGTGGCAATCAGCTCTATTCATCACTCCTTTTTTAGGTAACTCCATGACAGCAATCAGAGGCCCCAAAAAACACAAATACAGCTCTTGAAAAACAAAACTATCTGTAATACTTTTCTTTAAGGACACCAGTCACATAAAAAGTGAGATTTGTATCACTAAACTGCGTACAGGACCCGCATTTCATCATATTTTCAAATTCATTGATATTGTCAGTGAACTGAAGTGTAGAAAAATAATTAGAATAACAATCCGAACAGTACAGATAGTTTTTTTATTTTTAAATCTATTAATTGGAATTTTTCATGACAACGCTAAATCAAAATTCTTATTATGATAATACATTTATCATAGTAAATGATAAACGATACAATAAATGTCTAGCACCTAATGTCCACTTTTAGGAATAATAACGCATCTGTGATACTACCAGCCAGTTTCTCCTCCAAAATCTCTGGAAACCTCGTTACACTGCCTCGTGTCATTGACTTTTTGAAGTTCTAGGATATTTTAAACACAAATCTAATAATTTCCACTAATAAAATTGTGTGCCACTGGGTCACCAGCATAATTAAATAAAGCCTGCATTAAAAATCAGCACAGAAACAGATACAAAATCAAACATCTTCCATGGTCAAATCAGCATCCAGACTAGGACCTTATTGAGAAGTTTTCATTGGTCTGCTTCCACCTTGTGAAACGTTAGACCAAGAGCTACTTTGACGGAAAATGGCGGGTTGTACAATGTTTTAAAAACATGGCTCCCAGCAATTGTTTTCCTCATCACTGAATAAATGTACTCAAATTAAAAGCATGTTTTTTCTACACAGTGAAATCACACTGTTGCAATAAAGCCTTAAATTGCTTTAAGACTTTTCACACATCTTTAGCAGCGTTGCTAATAAATGTGGCTGGCACTGTGTCTTATTACCCAGATAATGACAATGTGAAGCGCATTACTTACAAAATCCAAAAGAGCCTTACCGAATTCGATGAAGGAGTACGGCC
The DNA here is from genome assembly GCA_903066815.1 of Brachyrhaphis roseni. Classification (NCBI taxonomy): domain Eukaryota; kingdom Metazoa; phylum Chordata; class Actinopteri; order Cyprinodontiformes; family Poeciliidae; genus Brachyrhaphis; species Brachyrhaphis roseni. The sequence goes on from CAEFZY010042874.1 coordinate 17,000, forward strand.
GCACGGCGCTGCTGATACGTTTGGAGTCATAAGTGATGATGAACTCTTTCTGCAGCTCATCCAGGAAGCAGAAGGCCAACACATTAGGGTAATTTCCAGTGCAGACCATCAGGTATCCAACACCGAGCGAGTATATGAAGCTAAAAACCCAGAGAGAAGAACAGAAAATCCTGATTTTAATGCGAGGTCCTGTCTTTTTGCTCAGGTCAGAAACCCCGGAGAACTAAGGAGGACAACAAATTACAAAAGGGTAACAGAACAGCAGTAATGATTCTGCTGGTTGATGCTCTAATTGCAGTGCAAACACAGTTTAAAGTACATCACTGCTGTAAAGGTAAAGAAATAGAGTCACACTTTCACAGCTACTTATACTTAATAACCACATTAACATTCACATGCACTTGTTCAGACACAATACCTACCAGCCTGGAAGTGCTAATTCATACGATTAGTCGATTACATTTCTCTGATAAAAAAAAAAAGGACTTGAATTATCTAAACAGCTCAGAGCACAAATGAGACAAAACGGAAAACACCAAACAGTTAAATATTTACAAATGTAAGAGGTGAATCTGCAGGATTGTATCAGACCAATCTGACAGAAAAAACAATAATCAATGAAGAGAGACAGCAAGTTACTGGTGTTAATACGCTAATTATTAGAGCTGGAGTCAAAAAGAAAGAAGCCCTCGTCGTTGGTAGCAGGTGACAAACAGATGTTTGTCACAGCAGCAGGCTTGCTGACACTTCTGCCAGCACTTGATGTTTTTTGTCCATCTTTGATCGGGTCAGAGGTTAATCGGCACACGAGTTGGTCGACAGGACGGCCAGTAATCGCAGTGTGTGAACCCAGCACAAAAACATTTAGAGAAACAAATTTAAATGGGAATCCAGAGCTGTAAAATTAAATGCAGCTTGTTGCTTAGTTCGGTGCGAGCGTGAAGCGAATCCCAAAGTGAGTAACTTATTGTGTTTTCATGACCGTCTAATATACTAACTTGTCTGTAAACAAGAGATGCACCAAGAAATCAGCAAATGACCAAATAATTGTACAGTTTTCAGTGGTAAAACTGCCAGTAGGGGAGTTAAAAATAAGCCAATTCACCTGCATGTGTGCTATGAAGGTACACTGACAGCAACAGTCTTCAAAGTAGAAGATTTTACTGAGTGGAGTGAGACTTTTATTGTATAACAGGGAGACTGAACAGAGGACAACAAATAGATAGACTTCCTAAACAAAACAGCGCTTAATAACCACTAAAGCTCCCTCTAACTAAAACCTTTCTGCTGGGATAAGATCACAATTTAAAATCAACAATCAAATACTTAATATCTTTTAAGAAAATGGTAGCTGTTTGTTTTTCCAGTGCAACTGTAATACTAAAGTAGAACACCATGGACAATTAAATTACTATTGGCTACTTGAAAAATCACTTGTATGCAACAATTATCTCCTGATCAGCAGGTTAAAAATTGAAAAAGACCTTTTGCCCTTAAATGCATCAATGCGTACTTTGTTCAGTCCATGAACTTGGCATGCATTTTATGGTTTTAAAGTTTTAACAAAGTCAGATAAATTAAGGAACATAATGCTCTGATGCATAGATGGAGGTTATTTTGTAAAAGTAAATAATTGGAATTAGTCAGAACGAAGCCAAAAAGAAAATGGAGGGAAGGCAGCCAGCAAAAGCTTCACTGGGACATAAACAGCAACACTTTCTTATACTCTCTATACTCTAACACTTTCTTATACTTTCTTATTCTTATACACTTTCTTATACTTTCTTATTCTTATACACTTTCTTATACTCGCTCCTCCATTCTTTCAATAGATCCAGCAGTTTTTAGTTTCATAAAGACTCGTTATACCTCCCACAATGTACTTTGTGAACAGAACTTAATGTTAGTACTCCTGATATAATTATGGGGTATTTTTTGTGTTTATGTCCTTTGATAATCATTTATGTTACACGTTTTAATCTGTTTTATGCACATATGATTATGTTAC
>CAEFZY010042886.1:0-82132 GCA_903066815.1 Brachyrhaphis roseni
CACAGGGGATGGGGGGGGGGGGGTGGGGGGGGTTGGGGAGGGGGGGAGGGGGCGGGGGGGGGGGGGGGGGGGGGGAGGGGGGGGGGGGGGGGGGGGGGGGGGGGGGGGGGGGGGAGGAGGAGGAGGAGGAGGAGGAGGAGGAGGAAAAAAGAAAAAAAAAACTGCGACATTCCACAGGAGTAACCTTTGACCGGAAACAGTAACTGGGAACAAAATCAAGAGGTAGAGCTGTGCAAAGTTGGGATGAAAACAGAAAGAAAGGAAAAAAAAACCTCCTCAGCTACCATCACGATTACTGAGCAGGTCCAACTCGGCCGCGCTAAGGTTGTCATGAAACCTAATGATATGAAATCCTACGGATCAGAGCGGGATCAGACTCATGTAAGTTGCATGAGCAAAAGCCTATGGAAGCTTCAAAGGGGAAAAAATGGTTAATGATTTTTCTGGAAGAAAGCATAAAAAACCCCTCCGAGTTACATTAATGCCTTCTCTGGCTGCTAATCAGCTTGAAGTTACAACCTTAACTTTACCTTTTTTATTAAAAGTTCTAAGAGCTGAAAATGCTCAGCTTGGGCTAAGAAGTGAAGTTTGGCCGAGAAGTGCCCTCCTCCGTTCCTAAGAAGGAGGAGAGAGAGAGAGAGAGAGAGAGAGAGAGAGAGAGAGAGAGAGAGAGAGAGGGGTGGTGGGGGGGGGGGGTGAGGGAACGGGGGCGTAAAAAAGGATATGTCTGTTTGGCTCGCGTCAGGCCGGGAGCTCGGAGAAAATACCCATCGCGGCAGCGGAACCAGAGGACCAGCATCAGTTCATGCCGCCGGTGAGTTGGTTAGTGCAAGATGAAGCCGTGGCACCCTGCTGTGCAGCTGTGACCGGCTCAGTCAGACCACAGACGTCTCATGTGTCGTGGGGTTTTTGTGTCGCTGCTTGTGTCGAAACCCGTCCCAGGCCTACTCCGCTGTGGCGGTGAAGCCGGCCTCCGCCGGACGCCTGCTGAAGGCCGGGGTCGCCGTGCTGGTCACCGGAGCCGTGCTGCTGCTGCTGGGAGCCGCCGGCGCTTTCTACTTCTGGAACAACAGCGAGAAGCACGTAAGAGTGACGACGATTCACACCTGCGGCTCTGTGCGGGAGAAACTCGCAGCCCAGCCGAGACGTAATGTGGGTCGGTGAGAAAAAGAAGGCTGAGAGAAGATAGTGCAGCCCGATGAGAGATTCTGGTTTATTACTGTATGCACATCGAAATGTGTCCGTTAGTATTAAAGGGCACAGGCTCTTTTTTTTTTTCTTTTACACTTTGTCTTTGTTTCAGGGTTGCATCCAGTGGTGCTTTGGTTTCTGCAGCTCCATTAAAGTGCAGATTAAAAAAGGGAGGGATGTGACTAATCAGTTTGTACCAGTTTAATAGAGATCAAATACCCCCACACTCCTCTCTTCTTCTCTATATCCACTTTGAAAAATAAAATAAAAACAGCTCTCTTTGGAGAAAATGGCAGTCCAGAAAGATGAATATGTTCAAATTGAAGGAGGAAAGAAAAAAGCTAGTTAGTCATCAGTGTTGGGATGTCCAGCTTGTTTGAATTAAAGTCCCAGCAGATCAAATCAGACGGAGGAGTTCAACATTTATTTTCTTCTTTAAATTGTTGGTCTTTAGGCAATTGGAGAAGTGTAAATCATCCGCCTCCTCTCTGTGGTACAGTGTGAGGCAAATGAATGGAGCCATTGTGCTGTGGGATCCTGAACTGGTGCAGTGAGGTGGAGAGGAGTGGGGCGAGGGCCCCCCCACCCCCTCTTTCTCTGGTCCGGCCGAAGCTCCGGGGGCAAAAGGTGGAAAACACCAGCGGCAAAATACAGTCGGAGGAGAGGAAATGAGACGAGATGAGATAGACGGAAAGCCGGACTAAACCGAATGTGGAGCATGTGTCTCAGGAAGAGGACGCGAGGGAAGCAATGTGGGACGTTTGTGGAAAAGTGTCAGGTTTAACTTAGAGAAGGGTAGAGGTGAATGTGAGAGAACAACAAGACACTGTTGACCATCTAACATCGTGAGACAGACTGAGGAGTCGGGCTGGTATTTCGAATTCTTCCTTAAACCTTCTTGGCTACATTTACATTCAGTTCTCATTCGTGTCCCGCTCGTTGTGGCATTCTGCAGGTCTCTGCTTTAGGGCCGTCGCTGTTTCTGCTCTACTTCCTCCCTTTTGGTTTGATATTGATCTCTTCCTATCACTAGCTGTGTCTCCATTACAAACATGTGCAAACCTTGGTTAATATTCCACTAATATAAAAACAACAACAACACAATTTTGTAGTTGCGGCGTTTCCATTAAATAAGAAATTCAATTCAAATCACAGTTTGTCTCAAGATGAGTTATTAAATAAATCCCACGCCCTCTTCCTCGTACCACTTCCTGTCCTTCTTGGCTACATCTATGTACAGAAAACGTTCCTGTCCCTTTAATTTCGGCGTTCCACAGGACTCTGGTTTGGGGCCACGGCTTTTCCTGCTCCCTCTTGGTCCGATACCATCACTTTATAAGAATATTTCCCGTCACTAGCTGAGCTGTCGTTACAAAAGTGCGCAAAACTTTGTCGGCATTCTGCTGATTTCAAGAAAACACAATTTCGCAATTGCAGTGTTTCTATTAAATAAGAATAGAAACACATCTAAGTAAACTAGCTCTCGCAATAGGTTATTAAAATTCATTGACAGCGACGAATGGAAACATCTACATGACATATTCATATTTCAGCCACGGCTGTAAGGTGGCTGAAATATTTTATTATCAGGTATCATAGAAGACGTCGGCGTCTTAGTAGCTGAGATTCCATTACAAATGAGTTGATGTTATTGCAAAATTGTGATAAAAACACAATTTCGCAATTGTGGTGTTCCCATTAAATAAGAAACCCAATTTACATTACATGTGAATACGTTTAATCACACGTATTCACGTGTGGCATGTTTTTAATCGTTAAAAACATGCCGCGCCACCATCCTCTGAGCACTTTCTGTCTTCTTCTTGGTTTAGTAATAACATCCGGCTGTTCATTACGTGACTTGAGTGAAGCAAAACAATATTTCCATTGCAGTTTTGTAAAATACACCAGATTCAATACAGATAAAAGAAAAATCGTCTCATTCTAGCACAAAATCTTCATAAAAAAATATTAGTCTTTTTCCAAAATTGGCGAATTAATTACTTATTATTATTAATTATTTGCGCAATTCCAATTTGTGCAACTATATGGAAACGCAGCTGTTATTATGCTGATGATATCCAGTTGTATATTTCTTTTCTTCCAAATAAAGACTATTTTGCTAAACTTTCTGGATTCACTGAAAGGACCGAAAGTTTTCTTCATCTGAAAGAAGAAAAAAATTGAAGTGAACGTCTTTGCGGCAGAAAATAAAAAATTAAGAAGGTTCTTGGGCTTCTTGGTTATGTGGCTAAATCGTCGGTTCTAAACCTTCGGAAAACCCATCCATCCATGCACTCATTTTCTTTACACCCTTGTCCCTAATGGGGTCGGGAGGTGCTAGTGTCTATCTCCAGCTACGCTCAGGGCGAGAGGGGGGGTCACCCTGGACAGGTCGCCAGTCTGTCGCAGGGCAACACAGAGACAAACAGGACAAACAACAATGCACACACACACTCACAACTAGGGACAATTTGGAGAGACCAATTAACCTGACAGTCATGTTTTTGGACTGTGGGAGGAAGCCGGAGTACCCGGAGAGAACCCACCATGCACAGAGAGAACATGCAAACTCCAACTTCCAGCTTCCTCCCGGAGTACCCGGGCCCGGGGTACTCCCAATCAAACCCCCGGCCCAGGGTTCGATTCCCCAGGCCGGGAATCGAACCCGGGACCTTCTTGCTGCAAGGCAACAGTGCTACCAACTGTGCCAGTGTGAAACCCCCTTCAGAAAAACTTCAAAGGAAATCAAGTCAAATCTGCTTGGTTGCTGTTTCTACCGTTTGCAAAATATTGCCAAACTCTGTCCTATTGTCTCTCATCCAGAAATGGAAATCTTAATTTCCATTTCTGGAAATTAAGAAATGGAAATTTCTTTGTTTCATCTAGTTCAGATTTTTTTACAACGCACATGTTTAAACAAAACCTCCGTAGATCAGCTGCAGTCTGTGCAGGACGCTGCTGCTGGGCTCCTGCCTGGATCTTCACAGTTTTGTCACATCACTCCACTTCTAATGCAACTTCATCAACTCCCTGCTCTTTCTCTAGTGCATTTCAAGACATTGGTTTTGAACTGGGGGAGCTCTACATGGACACACACTGATCTGTACCACAAACGTTTGCATCCCTGCACTCCCATCAGGGCCTTGAGGTCCGGTGAAGACTTGCCAATTGTCCCCCAGTTCAAACCTAAACTCTACAGCAGACAGAGGTTTCTCTCCTGTGGCTCCAACTCCCTTCCTCCGACTCCAATATCATTTGTTTTGTGCATTTGTTATTTTGTTTATTGAAGGACTTTTTAAAAAAAATCTTGAACAGCACTATATGAATAAAGTTTTATTTACTTACACATCAGTGTGAGGTGGGTTCACTCTCAGGACCCTCATACCTTACATGCCAGTCTGAAACTCCACCTCCACTCCTTCTGGCCTTTCCCACGTCTTACGTTACAATGACACAATTCGGCATCAATGTGTTAAATTTTATGCAGTAGATCAACTAAAAAAATGTGCGTTACTGCGAGGGAAAGAATTGCGACACAAGATTTTCAAATATGTTATACTGACATGAGTCGAAGCACGAGCGGCCGAAGGTCTATCGACTTCGCACATCTAGAAACTGAATATTTACATGACAGCAACGTAGACTGGAAGTAACATAGCGACATAATGAGGGGTTTGAGTGCCGGTTCTCTGGGTATGTTCTTGATTTTCGAATGAATGGTAATTAAGAAAAGAAAAAAAAAAGTACATTTTTGTGAATATTGACGACAAAACACTTCGGCTCAGCATAATGAAGCCTCCAGGGCTGGGGGTGTCAGCTCAGCTCCACTGTTACTGTAGCAACGGGAGGAAACTTTTGCTCCTAGAGTCTAAGCAGCATTTCTCTGACGAAGAAATGAACCCGTAATAACTGCCTGACTAATGAACTGAGACACGTATAGGGAACAGTCGGGGTGTGTGTGTGAGTGTGTGTGTGACCTTGCACTACCATGGTGGAACATTTGCGCTAATTACCAGTTTAAGACACAAAGTACATAGTGACAGATCTGGTGAAAAAGACACTGATTGTATGACATACTGGGAAAAAATAATGAAATTAGTTTCTTTTTTTTTTAAAGAAATGAATGGTGGTATTTCAGGGTTTCACCTGGTGGATCTGCGACTGAGAACTTCTCAGTCCAATGAACGGTTGCAGGCGGCATAATGAGAAGCACTGATGTGATGACATGTTGAAGGCGGCGGGTCAGAAAGAGTAGCAGCGTCTTTAAGAGACAGAAGCCCAATTTCAAGGGATCAAACTGCAAAGTCAAATTTCTTTTAAGTCATGTTTGACAGATACAGCATTTTTATAACAACTGAAGTTTACATACTTAATAGTGCTATGAAATGCCACTGTGCAGACAGAAAATACATAATAGTTCCCCTTTAAGAAACAATGAATGCAAGAACGCAGCATTCACAAATACTGACCAACACTGTTGAAATTACAAAATCTTACCAAGAATTTTTTTGGACTAGTTTTTAGTGAAAATGGATGGATGGATGGATGGATGGATGGATGGATGGATGGATGGATGGATGGATGGATGGATGGATGGATGGATGGACAGACAGAGACAGACAGATAGACTTTATTACAGACTCAAAGTCCAAATTTACATAAAAAAGAAAACAATAAACGATAAAAATATCTTAGTAAACTTGAAATAAGACTGAACACACTTGCTAGTAACCTTTTTTTAAGCAAATAATTCTTTAATATTGATGAAAAAGCACTTGTTCCACTGGCAGATAAATTAACTTATAACAAAGGGAAAATGTCAAGGTATAAATTAAATAATCTGCCAATGAAAAAAAGTAGATTTATTTTTTTACAATATTAAGGAATTATTTACTTAAAACAAGTCTTTATATCTTGTTAAAAAGTCACTTGAAATAAATTTTTGTCTTATTTCAAGTTCACTAAAATATTTGCACTAGAAACTAGACCAAAAATACTTTGTATGATTTTGTGTTTTTGCAGTGCAATAATCTTCTATTACATGGACTTTGCTCTTGAGATTCTCCAAAGTCAAAGTTTATCATTCTGAGTAGAGAAACGGTTTAAATTGTGCATTAATTTGTGCTGGTCTGTCACATTAAATCCTAAAACCCCCCAAAAAAAACAACAACAAAAAAACACTGAAGTTTGTGGTAACGTAACAAAACATGGAAAAGTTTGTGGAGGATGTTCTTTGTAGCTCATTGCATGCGTTTGTATGCGTGTGTGTATGCGTGTGTGTGTCCACACAGGTCTACAATGTCCACTACACCATGAGCATCAACGGCAAGGTGGAGAAGGGCTCCATGGAGATCGACTCCGCCAGCAACATGGAGACGTTCAGCACGGGCAGCGGCGCGGACGAGGCGCTGGAGGTCCACGACTTCGAGATTGTGAGTTTCACGCGAAGCGATCGGAGAACATGGCGGCGCCGTCGGAGGAATCAGTGGGATTGGTCGGAACGACGACGGCCCCTCTTGGGGGTCGGGGGGTTGAAGATCGGCTCATTAACCCGGTGGAGGGATGAAGAACAAGCAGACATCGGATCCCCTTGGGGGGAAATCAGTGTCGAGACGCATCGGGCCTCTGATTTCCGGCGCATTCTGTCTGGTGGTTTTTGACCTTTAATTAAAGAGCCCCAATCAGCCTAATCAGAGAAGTGCGGCGACGGTTGACGGCTTTGAATATTAAAATTTTGACCTTTAATCACAGTCCCTTTGATCCTTTTTTTTTTTTTCATATATATTTGAAGTTGTGCACAAACGCATCAGATCTCGAGTGTGACATTATTGGCGAGGTGAACAGATATAAACTCCCGCCTTCAAAACTTTTTCAGGGAATTACAGGCGTTCGGTTTTCGGGGGGAGACAAGTGCTTCATCAGGGCCCAGGTCAAAGGTCAGCTCCCGGATGTGGAGCCTCTGAACAAGGACCCGGCGACGTTTGAACTGGTGAGATGAATTTCTTTGTGTTTTTTCATTTGTTTATTTGCTGCTCTTTATCCCCGCAATGAGCTAAAATCTGATGAACTGTGAATTTCTCTTGCTTTGTCAAAAATAGGCGATAAATCATTTATAACATGCTGATTGTTGTCATTTTAGCTTGGGTTTCTTCTGTTGCAAACATATCAGCTGGTTGTGCTCCGTAACCAACATGTTTCATCCATTGTGAAGAGAAGGAAACCCATCTACAAAGAAATATTTAGTCAGATGTGTGTCCAGCTTGTGCGTGATCCGCTTTGTCTCTGTTCAAAAATGCTTTTCAGCCTTTATTCCATTTATTCAAGAGATGGAAAATTATATCTGTAATTCCTCAGCCTAATTATGAGTCGTGCTTTGGTTAAAACTAACTCAGCCAGCAGCACAATCGTCAAAAATGTATTCAGTTCTCTGTAGCGCTCAGTTTGGAAGCTAATGGTTCCTCTGCAGTAGGTGGTGTTCAAACGTTTTGCTACAGGGGCAACTTGAAAGTACTTGTGATTAAAAACTGAGATTCAGATTCAAATTTTAATTAATTTCACCTACACTTCAGTTGAATAAAGTAGTATGTTTTTTTTTTTTGGTAGAAAGGGGATGTAGAAATCATAGTAGATCCAAAACAGAAACATTTTCCCACCACGCAGTTTCCTGGTTTCCTTGGGATTGAATGTTTTCTGTTTTGTTGATCCGAGCAGCAAGAGTGAGGTACGAGTCCCTCCTAACTCGAAACGCTTGCATGACTTGGGAGGAGAAACCGCCTCTGTGGTCTGCAGAGATGTTAGCAGCTAGCCCTGCACAAGTCCTGACGTGCAACAGAGTGTGAGGGCTATACTAAGAAAAGGTTTTGAAAATGTAATCACAAGAATAAAGTCATAAGATTATGAAAATATGTCATTAATATTACAAGAATAAAACCATAATATTATGAGAATAAAGCAATAATATTAAGAAAGTAAAGTTGGAATAATATGAGAGTAAAGTTGGAATAATTTAAGAATGAAGATATATTTTGAGAATAAAGTCGAAATAATACGAGAATCATATTATGACTTTATTCTGATGATTTCACAACTTTGTTCTCGAACTACAACTTTATTCTCATATAATTTCGACCTTATTCTCATATGAGTTTATTCGAGTAATACTACAACTTTAGTATCGTAATTTTATGACTTCATTCTCTTAATTTTATTATTTTTATTTTCTTTGCGTGGGTCTAACCCTGTCGTGCTGATGACCAGCGAGTTTTCAGACATACGGTGCTTATCTGACCTTTTCTGATTTCCCAGATGGAAACAAAACAATCCAAATAGAAAAGTGAATACAAAAATACAGTGAAAATAAGAGGTAAAATCTATGTATTTATGAGTTCTGAATAGCGTCCTGTTAGCATTAGCTCTCCTTCTCACTGAAACGTAAAGGACAGTTTGGTCAGCTACAAGGTTTTTAACTAGGAGCGTCTAGGAGCGTCGTCCAGACGATTTCCTTAATTTTGGGAGATCGGCCGATTTTTACATATTAAGCCGGTCTTATCTAGCTTGGCAAATGTGTAAAAATCAAACGCTGTCCTCTTTTACTCTCCGGTGAGAAAGGTTTGGACTGACAGATCGGCCCTCCAAGATATGTCTGCATGTTTACAATTAACAATAGTGACCCACTGTTGCCAACTCTACAACTTTCTTGCTATATTGAGCAACATTTCAGACCTAAGAAAAAAAAAATTGGTATCGGCCAAAATTGGAAAGGCAGATTAAGCTTTTTAAAAAATCGGTAATCGCCGGATCGGCCAGAAAACTGCAATCGGTGCAGCCCTAGTTTTACCCTTAACGCGCGTTTAAGTGGAGCGTTGTTGAAGTTTAAGGGATTAATAAATGCAGCCGGGCGCTCGCAATTACAAATCCTAAAGCTCCTCACAGGTATTTATGAAAACTAATTCTCTACTCAACATCACTGCTCTAAACAGCTGCCGCTTTTTAATTACCGCTAATGCGCGTTCAGAAATCTGAGCAAGTCACCTATCAGGACCACACAGGTGACTAGTGACAGCTTGCTAGGGTAACACACACACGCACACACGCCCCCCCCCACACCCCTACACACAAACAGTAGGAGGACTTGCACGTCGTGTGTGTGTGTGTGTGAGGATTGTTATCACAAAAACACACCACAGCGTGTGATTGCTCAATTGAGGCCGCATGATAATTAAAATCATTTAGTTCTGGGTAAGCCTCGCATCCGCGTAAATCCGCATCAGCACCAACCCGCTTCCCCGTCGACGCACAACGCGCACAAACACTCCCACGTGAACGCAACAACAACACAATTAATTATCACGCAAGGCTGCTCTTATTGCTTCTGTCTGCCTCATAAACGATCATTTATTTCACATTTGTGCTCGGGTGTGTGTTTGCGTTATTGCCTCGTAAATGATCGTGGGCGCGCCGCGTGTGAAGCCCGCGTGTGTTTGGAAGACACGGAGATGTCGTTATAATGGTTGCTGCAGGCTGGTCATTTGCTATAATTTAGAATGATGGGAAATATGGGTTAGATAAGCACACACACACACACACCCCCACACACACAACCCCCCCCTCCTCGATCCAGTGGGAGCGGGTCAGATAAACTCTTATCAGTCAGACGAGCAGTGAAGAAGGACCCCCTGCTTTTATTTGTCCCTACAGCAAATTATTTTGAGCTGGGAAAGAAAAAAAAAAAAAAGTAATTTCTGAACGGTTCCCTGAACGTGACTTTGGCTGGTGCAGTGCAGCCTGCGGGTGAGATCATCCCAGCAGACTTTCCCCTCTTCCTCTCCTGCGGGCCGCGGATTCACACAACACGTATATTTTATGCGGCGCAGAGCTCATCTGGATCTCAAGCAGACTTCCGTCCATTCAGGACGTCAAACTTCCCCTCTACCCCCCCTGTCGGACGCTGACGAGACCCGACGTTACGTGCGTGCAACCAAATGTCAGCGCGAAAGCAAAATCTACATATTGCAGCCTGGAGTGCCTTCGGGCTTGACTTTATAATTCTAAAACGGAGCGTTAACGGGGCACCGATAATGAGGATTAAGACTTGGACGTGATGCGGAGAGTGTGGGTTATTTAAAGGGGAGTGACAAGATACAGAAAAACCCCAGCAGCGAACTGTTGTTTTGTTCTTGTAATGCCTGCTTGGGAATGACTTCAGTAGTGATGCACCATAAAATAGGTACTTGGTTTTTTTTATATGGGATATTTGCTATAGACCAGGGGTGGGCAACTCCAGACCTGGAGGGCTGGTCTCCTGCAACTTTTAGATGTGTCTCTACTTCAACACACCTGAGTCAAATAATGAGGTCATTTAGTAGGACTCTGGAGAACTTGACTGCACTGAGGAGGTGATTCAGCTGTTAGATTCAAGCGTGTTGAACCAGAGAGACGTCTAAGAGTTGCAGGACATCGGCCCTCGAGGACCAGGATTGCCCACCCACCCTGGTCCTCGAGAGCCGGTGTCCTTTTCTAGACCAACACAAACCCGGTTCATAATTATGGAAGGAAAATGATACGTGAAGGATGACACTGCAAAATCTTACAAAGTAAGTCTGGTCTTTCAGTTTCTAGGGCAAATATATTAGTACACTTGAATTCAGATAAACTTTTCAGCAAGAAACAGGTGCTTGTTTTAAGTCAACAATTCCTTAATATTGATGAAAAAGTACTAGTTCCACTGGCTTTAATAATTTGTCATCAACATTAAGGGATAGTTGACTTACAACAAACTCCTCCATCTTGCTGAAAAGCTTCTTGTAAGTTAGTTTTATCTTATTTCAAATGTACTAAGATATTTGCACTAGAATCTAGACTAAAAATACTTGGTAGGATGTTGCCGTTTTGCAGCGGGAAAAAAACCAAACTGGCTTCATAGGTCACTTAATTAGAATGCAATCTGCCCACTGTGATCGTGCTGAAGGACTGGGTCTGATTCTTTGCGTTTCCACAGATACATTCTGTTGACCTTTCTGCTTGTTTCCTTCCAAGTTCAGCTCCATCTTAGATGTTTAAGTAAATGTGCGGTTGGAGTTTTTAATTGCCTCAACTATTTGTGATTGCCACTCCAGATAATTAACAATGGATGTTATTACCTGTGGGACCTTCTAGCATCCCCCGCGGCATCTGCCTCTGCAAAGCGTTGGCAGCTGCCAGGCCTGAGAAGTAGGCTGAAAGACAAACAGAAAAATAGATTGAAACCTTAAGCTTAATATGGATTCTCACATCAACATATTCTATAGCAAGTAATATAGTAAGTTCATCTTAAGTAAATAAATACATAAAAGTCTCACTTTATTTCTTGTGCTGTAAATTATCTGAATGGTTTCTGTATTTGCCACCCAGTGTGACGTTGATCTAAGGTTGGTTACAGTTTTTATTTTCCCCATATACGGAGCTAAATGTTGGCTAAAACTATCAAACTTTCTTACCTGTTAAACTACAAATGTGTCTTTTTCCAGACCAAATAATATTGTGAATTTGTAATGTATACATACATAACATCCCTGTAACTATGAAACACGCATGTTTCTATGAAAAATTCATAAAACTCTTACTAAACAAGCTTCAACTCAGCCGCGTTAGCATAACGCATCCATATTTTAGCTATGGTAGCCATAACAACCGGAGTCACAGGGCGGCGATAGCTGAAAACTGGCCAATCATAGACTAGTTATTGTTTCTTTTTCTACACTTTGTCCATTATTTAGCATGAGCTAGTGAGTTGAGACGTTGACAGATTGATATTTTGAGATCACGGACAGCTAACAAAGTTCATAAAAGGCGCTCAGACAACTACAGGTGCTCATTTTCCCTCCGAAAAAACATTATTAAACAGTATTGCTACTGGTCCCTGAATGGTGCGAACATGGGACGTTCAATGACGCTTTGGTGTAAATTCGACGCCATATTGATGGCAAGAAATGGAAGCTTCCGTCGTGGAGAGTAAGACGAGGCAGAAAATACAAGTACGGATACGACTGGCTGTGGCTCAGAGTGCGTTTCATTTTTATTCGTCCCCTGCAGGGCGACGAGGTGATGCCAGCCAAGTTCGAGGACGACCTGATCCTGGTGGCAGCGGGCCCGCCTCTGTCCGACTCCTCCTTCCTCAGCAGCAAGATCATGGAGCTGTGTGGAGACCTGCCCATCTTCTGGCTCCGTCCCACACACTCACCCGGTATGCAAAAAAAAACAAAAACATTTCAGATCTGACACAGAAAGGATATGAACAGCCAAACAGAGAGCTTACACAGAACAAAGACAACATGGGTCAAATGGGTTCAAGTATTTTTCTATTTAACATCGCAACCGTTTGATCTGAATCGTGTTTTTGAAGTTTCTCAGCGAGCGTGAATGGAGAATTTTTAGCATGTGAGGTCAAAAGGTCATATATATATATATATATATATATATATATATATATATGTATAAACATTTGTTTATCTTCCTACTTCAACTTCATCATCTTATAATCCTGAAAGCCGCTGCCCGGGACATTAGTGCCACTCCGCTCCTACATTTGGCCGGCTGTCAGATAGTGACGCTGTGATGTGTGCAGGCGGCCAGAGGAAGAGCAGAGCCGCTCCTCGCGAGCGCCGGCAGGCAGCTGCTGCGGTGGAGGACGAGGACGGGGGCCCGCAGTTCAACCCGGAGAACCCCTATCAGGTGAGTCACACACGCTCTCTCCGCGGTGTTTACATCCGGCCGCAGCGCTCCGAGCTGTCCGTTCGGATACGAAGGGCGCTACCTGAGAAGGCCTCTTCCCCGCGGAGAGTTTCCTCACATCTACGGGAGCCGCAGCAGATGCTGGGGTCACGGCGGAGGGGCTCGGCGCGTCACTGCACATCTTTTTGGTGTATGTATTTTCTCGGCGCGGCTGTCTAAAGCTTTCCTTTTCAGGAATGAGGCTGAATGAATAATTTCATCGCCCTCAACCCCCCTGCATTTCTTCTCCGTGGCCCCCTCCGCCCTGTTAAACAGCC
This sequence comes from Brachyrhaphis roseni, assembly GCA_903066815.1. NCBI lineage: Eukaryota > Metazoa > Chordata > Actinopteri > Cyprinodontiformes > Poeciliidae > Brachyrhaphis > Brachyrhaphis roseni. Next base: position 13,221 of record CAEFZY010042886.1, read on the forward strand.
CCCATACTTATACACAGCTTTTTGAGTATTACCCAAAAATCGTACTCAGGAGTAGTAGCGCTGCTTCAACATGTTTTTACTTAAGTAAAAGGACAAAGTAGCCGTCCAAGAAAGTACTCAAGAGTAAAAAGAAGTATTTTGTAAAAAAGCATAGTTTGTGGTAACGGATCAAAGCAGGAATCGTTTAAATATTTCAAAATTACATCACGAGACGGAGCAAAATATGTCGTGGAAATTTTGGTATTTTAAAGGGGCAGTGTTATGTCTTTTCTAGTTGCTTAGCGCCATTTTATAGTACATTGTTAACTTGCGTTGCCATAAAAATGCTGTACAGTATATGCCTTAGTAATTTAATGCCTTAAAATTGGGCCTCTGTCTCTTTAAGAAACTCCTCTTTCTGAAGCTCCACCTTCAGGGGAATTGCTCGTCTATGAATCCTTGAACATTTTTACCAACATTTCACTAAGAAGTAGCTCCTACATTGAGCCCAGCAGATGTGCAGCGCCACCAGGTGTTTGCTAATGTCTGCTGGCTAGTCTGAAGGAGCTGAGTGGAGGCGTTATGGAGGAGAGCTTGGAAACCGCAGCTCTGAGGAGGAACTTTGTTGTTGGAAGGCGGGGCTAGGTCCCCCCCAGGCGTTTTGCACAACTGAATGGTTGCCATGGAGATTAAAGGATTTCTCAAACATGCACCAAAGAGTCAAGACATACACTCCAGGTGTGTTTTTAATGATGGAACAACATTATAACATAATCTAAAGCTAAAAAAAAGTAGATTTTATGTAATTCTGCCCCCTTAAAGACCAAAATGAAAAATTATTCATGTAAATAGCATAATTACAAAATAGCAAAATCAGGCAAAAGGAGCAGTTGCTTATGAAACATTAACAAAAACTTCCGGTGCGTGTCCGATGGATTTTTGGTTAAAACGTGTTTGTTCTTCATTCAGTAAAGTTACAGAAATTTTACTCAAGTAAGAGTAGCGATGCTTCATAGTAATATTACTCAAGTAAAAGTAAGTGAGTGAATGTAGCTAGTTACTGCTTACACATCCTCCCTTCCCTTCCAGCTGATCAGACTTGCAGCCTCCTCTCCTTTCATCACAGCCCTGACAACTGCAGGCAGGATTAAACTGAAAACTAACAGGGGCAAAAAAACCCCCACATGTGACCTCCCTGCCTCCCAATCCTGCCAGCCGAAAAATCCATATTTAACAGGGCTGAAATGAGATCTTTTCACTGCTAAACATGCCCACGAGGAAAACGAGCCACTCAAGTCTGACTGCTTCCCCCTCTCTTCCCTCCTCCTCCCCCTGCAGCGAGGACTGGAGGGCGAGCAGGGCGCCCCAGACATCGACCCCATGCTGGACCACCAGGGCGTGTGCTGCAGCGAGTGTCGCCGCGGCTACACCCACTGTCAGAGGATCTGCGAGCCGCTCGGCGGCCACCAGTCCTGGCCGTACCACTACCGAGGCTGCAGGGTGGCCTGCAGAGTTATCATGCCCTGCAAATGGTGGGTGGCGCGCATCATGGGGCTGGTGTGAGAGAACTGCCGCACTCGCCCGAGACGTGGCAGAGCCCAGGAGGGAGGGACTGGGTTCAAAGGGAGGTGAGATGAAGGGAAAAGTTATTAAAAAAAAAAGAAGAAGAAGAAGAAAAAGAGGGAGTGGGGGGAGATACTTAATAACATCTACTGTAGGTAGCTGAGGCTAAGCAGATTTGTCCAAAAGCAACTTGCATTAGTAGCTGTGTTTATGAATTCTAGATGCATATAAAGCTGATCTGACACTGAAAGGCAAACGCAGTGGCGGCACATCCTTTCATGCTGTTAAAAAAAAAACACACACACACACTGCAGCTACTAATCTGGGTTCTTCTGAGCTAGAGCGCAACATGCTAGCTAGAAAACAGAGATGGTGACATTGCTTCATGTAAACGCATAGGAAAAGCTTGCATTAAAAATAAAATTCTGTACATAAATATCTGCAAAGAAGTCGGTGGATTTACAGAACCGCACATCTGGAGGTTTCCGATGTTGAATAATAGAAACTTCGATGCATTTTATTGGGATTTTATGATTTTAAGTGATGACTCGGCATGAACGGAGTACGTGGGCAGAGTTGGAGGGAAGAATTAAATACAGGGCGACGGTGGAAGAAAACCAGTCTTTGGATGCACCGCCCCTTTCTGAACCCGCCCTGGGTAACTGCCCATATGAAACCCTTCCACTGGAAGCCAGAGATGCATATGGAAGGATTTGGTTTAGAAATGGAAAACAAGCTGAAATTCAATCAGTTTTAATCACAAATAATAAAAAATGAGGCGATATTTGATTGGCTATAACCTTCCAGGTGGCTCTGATTAGCAATAAAATATTAATAGGCATCAGTCTTTTCTACAGCTTGGTGCAAAGGTGTAGAGGTGAAAAGGTGGCTCTATCGTAATCAAAGTAGTCAGTAACATTACAATGTCACCGTTTCTCACTATTGGTCAGATTCACAGATACACTTTCATGCTAGAACGCCCAAGGTCCAGAGATAAAGCAAATAGATGTAAAAATATGAGATGTCTGTAGTATCCCCACAGCATGATGCTTCCACCACCATGTCGGGTGAATTGAAGGTGACTGATTGTACTCGTAGTAGGGGGGTATCAGAATAGACACATCACACTTTTAAGATTTGTTCAAAAACACGTTTCACTTTACAACCGTGCGCCATTTTGTTGAATGAAAACCCAAATAAAATCCATTGGAAGAGGCTCCAGGGGTGTGAATACTTGTGCCTGTTAACGTTTCAGATCAAATTAGCTTCAACTCTTTTCACGAGTCGCCTTTAACAAAACAAAGCACCCCCCCCCCCCCTCAAAATTTCCATCTAAATAAAGCTGTACCTCCATTCCAAACTTTTCAAAGTGCAATATCATGAAATAAAACTTTTCTCTTTTTTTTAAGTAAACTTCTAGGTTTCAAGCGTCTTTATTCTGTTACAGATCAAAAGAATATATGTCATCTGATCAGATATATGCGTGTATCGCCGGGTTCCTTCAGTGTTCTCTGAGAGGAGTCTCATCTGGTCCCGGCTCCAAAGCCCCCTGCAGAAAGTTTTTCCAGAGTTCTTTAATGTGAGAGTCGAAGATCTAGAACTCTTTAATGAGACTAAAGACTCTGCAGCCCGTCACGCTCCTAGATCTTACCCACGATGCAAAGCGCTTAGCTCCTTTTGATGTCGCAGAGCCGCCTCGGGCAGGGGTAGGGGGTAAGGATGGGGGCGGTGTGTTTTTTTTATGTGTGTGAAGGATACTAGAGGAGTGAGTGTGTGTGTGCGTGAGTGAGAAAAGTAAAGTGTCATGGAGCTAAGAGTTTCATCCAGAGTCACAAATGGCTGTTTGATCATCAGGAGAGATGAAACGATGTGTGATGAATTTAACACTTAACTCAGTGTGAGAGGCTTGATGATGTGGTTAGGGAGGCTGATCCATATTAATGCTCTCCTGGCTTGGTAGGACGGTTGCAGCTGCTGCATACCGGATTTCTGCCCGTTTCACCAACTCATGTTGAAGACCTTTTTGAGAGCACTGTGAATGAAATTTAAGACCTATATTTCCACAGAAATATCCAAACTTCATTTACATCACTGGCAATAAATTTGAACTTACCCATGATGGACACAATAGCTAGCTAGCAAGGGACTATTAGCAGCTAGTTAGCAGTAGCCTCAACCGTCTCGAGTCACAGAACGCAATGAAGATGTCTGACTCAAACCTGCGACAAAAAGAAATTACATGGACTATACGACAGAGGTGTGCGACACTGCGTATTGGTATCGCCCATTGTGGCGATACCAATACTGATACCGATACGTTTTATTTAAGTTTGATGTCATCAAACGTCTGAACTTCTGGTAGTTTTCTGATTTGAAAACTACCAAATTTAATTTGGATTAAATTTATAAGTGTCTGTGAAATACCTTAATAATATTAATTTGATTTGTGTGCATTTTTCCTATACAAAGTGCAAAAAAAGATAATTCCAGCAAATCACGACAGAATCTTTTCAGGTAGAGCAGGTTAGAAGCTGCAATACAAAAAATAAAACTAAATTTGAAGAGGGAAGCTGGAATTAAAGCCACTCTAATATCGAGCCAATGTGGTCATGGGTTTGACATTATCAATATTTTTTGATCGATTTGGCCACTTCTAATATACAAGATGAAATAGTCCAGTCAAGACAAAATTTAAGAGCTGCAGTTAACATGTAAAAGGCCAACTTGACTTTTAAAATGAATTTAAAGCCTTAATTTAAGACTTCTCAAAAATGCACCGACACCTTGTGCATTTACAGTTCGAACGATTCCCTCGTCTTCAGCTGCATCCTCGTCCTTGGACAAACAACCTGAGGTGAGGGGGGACTTCTTCCGTCTCGATACCGATCACGCTGCAGTAAGTAAACCCTGTCCTCAAGGCGTCAGCCGTATCTCAACCGCCTGCTCTCGTATCAGTTCTACCACATTTCACCGCTGCCGGCGTATAATCGCAGCACGCGGCCTCCCCTCCCCGTCCCATCTTTGAGTCTGAGTGATGCGTTCAGGGACTTCCTGTCCCGTTCGCGACACATTCCAGACAGTAACAACACAGCACAAGGATTTACAGCCCAAACAAGAAATCATTTTTATTTACAATGAGGCTTGAGTCACCCTGATGGAACGCCAGGTGCTGAGCCATTGGCAGACGAGTCAAGAAACAGAGCACTGGTGCAGACTCTTCACAGGAAGAAGAAAAAAAAAGTTTCACTTACAGTTCTTATCTTAAGCAATTGTACATTTTTTTACACTCTGCTGAAAATGGCAAATTGTGAAAAGGCTTCCAAACAGAAAGGCTGTGGCTGTTTAGAGAAAACTCATCTGAAGGCTGAATCGCTGCATTTCAGGTCTACCGATTTCCTTTTTAAGTCCGTCGGCCTCTAAAGAAAAAAAAAAAAAAACAAAGCAAAAAAAACAACAGATCATTCGCATTTTAAACCCAATCAGCTGATTAGCTTGGTTTCGGTGGAGCGATGATGTGAATGCAGCGCCTCCTGGAGGAAGGAGGCTGAAGAGTGGACCGCGGCGCAGCAACGAGGGATCCCGAAGGAGCTCAGGTGGGCAAATGTGTAGACAGACGATGTTTAAAAATAAACAAAAAAGAAAAGAAAAAAGGGACGCAGGGGGACATTCAGTATTTCTTGAACTCCACGTCGTCTGGTGGCTTCACATCCACCTTCCTCATGCCAACGTCGCTCCAGTTGGTGCTCAGGACCGTTCCACCAGACTCCATCTGCACAGGGAGGAGAAACAGATAATTACTACAATTTTTTTTTTTTAAGTTATTATTTCAGTTTTGTTAAAATGTGCCAAAATATGCACAAATTAAAGGTTTACACTACTCCAGTAAAAGTGGAGCTGGCTACATAAATATAATATTGCTATCAGTTGTGGTAGATTTCTCCTGTTTTTATTTTTTTATTCTGTCACAATGTAACGTTTAAGTGCATCAAACTTATTTTATTAATAACCAGAGAAAACATCTATATACACAAAACAGTTTTAATTGAGAATTTAATTGATTCATTGACAATCCACTCCAACTTGGCTCTATGTGGAAATGATGTGAAATCACAAGGCCAGTTTATTTGTACAGTACATTTCAGCAACAAGGCAGTTCAAAGCGCTCAATGAAAAATAAAAACATTTCAGGGGCAAAATAAAGAGAAGTTGCCAATTATGTGACCTGATCAAAGGCAACTCTAATCAGGACGGCTTAGAGTTGATTTAAAGTAGCACAGTGTTTGAGCAGTTTTGCGGTTTTCTTGAAGTTTGTTCCAGATACGAGAAACAAAGACCCTGAAAGCTGCTTCTCCGTGCTTGGATCTGGTTCTGGGGATGCAGAGCAGAACCAGAATCAGACCCATAAGACCTCAGTGGTTTGGAAGGTCAGTGTGACGACAACACATCTTTAATGTATTGCGGGGCCTAGCCGTTCAGTGATTTATTCACTAGCAGCAGTATTTTAAAGTCTGCTCTCTGAGCTACAGGGAGTCAGTGGAAGGACGTGTTCTGGGCAGACCTGTGAAGACGCTCTCGCAGTAATCAATGCAACTAAAGAAACACTCTCCACTGCTGCATCTTTATTCCTACCGCCCTTCAGTTTCCTGGCTTTTTTTTTTTTTTTTATTATTGAGCGTCGGTGTCTCGATGTAAACAGATGCTTACGCCGCTCTAGCGCTGGTGAATGCTGGAGCAAACACCTACTTGGCATGAATGTTAAAATGAGTCGCAGGTTAATTCTGCTGGGAATGACGGCAAATGATTCTCTTAAAGTTGAAACCTTACTCTGATCAGTGGGACGTGTGCAGCTTCCCTCAAATAAAATAACGTTCTGTAAACCGAGTTTCCCCCCACTTTCCATCTTTTGTGTCGTATTGACTTTGGGTCGTGTAAACTTTGCACTCAGCTCCTCTCTTACAGCCGGTGACAAATCAATGCCTGTAGATAAGTGCAGATGGATGTCTTCTTTAAGAGGCTTTGGGTCGCTGTCGGTTCAGGAGTGTGAGCGTGTTACACATCCACAGAGAAAGCCTGTTTTTTTTTGTGTGTGTTTTTCTTTTGGGGGGGGGGGTGTGTCTGAGTTCAGAATCCAAATTAGCCCGGGTCTCTGTCATTAACGCGCATTTTGCGACGGTCAATCTGCGGCCGGCATCAACATTACTTAAGATTATTACAGAGTGAAAAGACCAGAGCTGCCTCTATCAAAAGGTCAGCTCTCCACAAAACGCGCAGAGACTGACATTAGAGATTTCTCCTCGTTTTATTTCAAAGGACTACAATGGGTTATTTTCTGCACAAGCTTGGAGTGTGTTTGGAATTCCTCGGGTCCTTTAAATTGTTAAAACTCACATCGATCTGCTGGGTTTTCAGCAGGAAAACCAACCTTGAGCCCAAACAGGAGACGACTGCTTGTGCAGCCGCAATTACCAATAAAATCAGGCTGTACGTATCTGTGTTTCTTTCGTTGTGTGTATCTGTAGATCACCTGTAAGAAGTGACTCTACTGATGTACAAATGAGAACTAAAAGGGCAGAATGTGGTGAGCTAAGTGGTCTACGAGGGAAAAACACAAGTCTCTTTTTAACTAGATTAGGAATGATCCAATTAGGGATTTGTTGATAAGTCTCAGTCCTCAAATCAACGGCATTTATAAGCTTGGTTCTTAGGTCAGATGAAAGAAACGATTTCTTATAGGAGCTAGTGACGACTTATGGAGGCCAACACCCACTCAACAAAACTCCGACCATATTTAAAACTCCAGAGTCAGTTTCTTTTAAATGGCTTTTAAACAAGGGACACCTGTCCTACCCACTGCGACATAAAGCGGCTAAATAATTTTAGCCGCTTTATGTGTTGTCTAATTTTACAAAAGACAAAGATCAAAACACAGAGAAAGGTTGGATAAGCATCAGTGTCTCTGATGCTTCCCATGTTTGTTGTGATGTTGCAGCGTTTGTGCAGATCAATATGTTAACACAGATCTACGCTTAAAACCGACATTTTCAGCCAAATCCATTAACGTTATATTAAGACTCGTGTCCCGATCGCCACCCGTCTTCTGTTATTGCCAGGTGGTGGCGATAAAACGAGCTGCTGGTTCCGATCGGCTCGGAGACCAGCTGATAGGAAATATGAGGGGTTCATAAAAAACACTTTAAAAACAGGGTTAATAAACACAAATCTCTCCTGTGGGTATTAATAAAGACAGAAAGAAAACCAAACTGAAGGAAAGAGACAGAAAAAAAGAGACAAAATGAAAGACAAAAAACAAAGAAAGAAAGATGGAATGACAAAAAGACAGAAAGAAAACAACACAGGGAGAAAGAAAGAAGAAAAGGCAAAAGGAAACAAAGAAAGAAACAGAAAGGTAAAAAAGCGAAACACAAAGGACAGAAAGAAAGATAGACAGGAAAAAGACAAAGAAAGACATTTGATCTATCTAACTATCTTTGTATAAGGATACAACATCTGTTTCCATGGAGACTGAGATAAATAATATAATTTGTGTGGCTAAGTGCTCTTGTACTACGATCTTCTCCAGAAACCCATCGGTTTCTTTTTTTTTCTTTTTTTTTTTAGAACCGGCTCTTGGACGGGTTCTGGTTAAGCCCTGGATCTCTTTGGAGGGAAAAAAAGCCTATTTCTGAGACATTAACAGGTTTTAATAAACTCATGTCTTTACTCCTGCTGACAGAGCGCAGCACACAAAGCAGTTTCCTGAAGCGCTAGGCTAACAGATAGCATTTTTCCTCTCTGTTTTGATACGACTTGTTGATCCTTCTGAAAGCAAGATATTTCTGTGTGGTTCCACTTAATCCCATGTGAACAAAACTTGCAGAGCTTTCTGCACAGAGTCATCTTTAGCTACCTGAAGGCTATCTGTACACAGGAAGTGACATCACAGACAGGGAGATGCTGCAGCCTTTCATTCTAAATTATGAAAACCCTTAAAATATTTGGGGGGGAAAAATTACAATGTATTCTGTCGACGGCATACCACAAGCGTCCTAACATTCAGCTTTGCGGATTGTGCAGACAACAACAGACCCGGTAAAAATCGACCGATTCAAACATGGCTGCAGCAGAAACGGATCGCAAAACACGCATGGGCTTTTCTTTAAAAGCAAACCGAAGTATTTGTCTGCAGTAAAGGCCGTTGATATGGCAACTGCCTACGGAGGCACACACCACTTTTGTTGATGGCTGGGTCAACAACCTTGGTGCCCTAATAATGGAAGTAGTTAGGTTTTCTCTGTATGTGTTCCTCAGGTTGTGCAATGAATTAACCTTTAGTTGCGTTCAATGCCAAACAGCTTCTCTAGGTCTGCTTAATGCAGCTAAATTATAAAGACTGGATATATATAAAAAAAAATCCAAGATATTCAATTACCTAAATGAAAAGGAAAAACAGCAGTTCATCATGACTACCATCAATGTCATTCAGTTGTGACTGAGCAGATTTTTTTTTCAGTAGCAGTTTAATCTTAAAGGAATTTAAATGCACTTGTACACAAAAATGTGGTCCAATAAAACATGACGTTAACAGTTTATTGATATCTGCGATTTGCTTTGGGGGAAGTGGGGGTTGATTTTCCTTTTTCGACGCCAAACACAGCAACAAATTTTGCCGGACGATAAATTCTCAGAGAAGTCACAGCAATAAACGATAATATTGTTGTTTCGAGACCATTTTAAAGTAATGTAACGGTAAGGGTGATAATAGTGAAAGAACATGTTCTCGAAACATCAACAAACTTTAAATTCTAATGAACATTTAACACTGGAAGACATTTTAAATATGCAAAGTAAATACACAAAACAACAGAAACAAAAAGTAAAATGAATTATACTTCTATCATCCAGTTTTTGGGAGAGAGAGAAAAGACAAAAACAATAAATTACGCAAAAGGAAATTACCGAGTTTGTTTTAATTTATCATGCGATTAATTGATTCATTGCTTATTGCGACAGGCCTAACAACAACTCTAGGATGTTGACAAAAACTTCTAGTGACTCAGTCAAACCCATCATTTTTAATATTGTGTGTAATCTCTAAGCCACCTTTATTTGAGAATATATTTCTTCATTTCTCCTCACAGTCTCGACAGCACAAACATCTACACAGCTGCTCTCTATAAACAGAAGAAGAGGGAAAGCAGACTTTTAGAGAATTTTGTCGCGATTCTTTGTTTTCCCTCAGACTCCTGCCACTTGGACACTTATCAAGCTCTTAACTACAGTAAGACCTTCATCGGATGAATGCAGGCGAGGAAACAGCCGCAGCCACAAGATTTATTACATTTTTATAGAGAGTGGACCTGAAACTCTCTTTCATTTATTTTCAGTTCTCAGAAAGATCAATACAAGAGTGATGACAAAAGTGCTTCCATTCTGCACACCGGAAAAAAAAACCCTGTAAAGAGCAACACGTGGCATTGGTTAAGTTTTTACAGTTCACACTTCTCCCCCAGTAGTGAGCAAGTGAACGTGAAGCCGCGTCACCGCGGGAGTGAGTACTCACGAAGGATTTGTTCATGGCCCGCTTGACGTCGTCTGAGCCGTCCGAGTAGATCTGCTGGAAGAGCTTGTTGAGCGCCGCGTCTCCCTCCAGCTTCTCGTTCTTCTCCTCCTCGCTTAGGTCCATCACCATCTTGTCCCACTTATGGGTGTAGTGGGAAGACGTTGGGTACTGATCTGCAGGGGTAACAAAAAAAAATAATAGAGGAGAAGAACTCGCAGTGTCGGTTTGCTGAAGATCAAAAACTGGTAAGGTAGAAAAATCTGAGAAGGCAGGAGAGACAGAGAAAGCAGAACGGTTGAACTTTTTCACGTTTGGTTGTGAGTGGAAACCTCAGTGTGCTTTACTGGGTTTTTATGAGACAGACCAACAACAAGTAGTCCTTCATTTTGAAGAGGAAGCAAAATAACACTTTGCTTCCATCATAAAAATCTGAAAAGTGTGGCGTTCATTTTGTATTCAGTCTCTCTGAATCCCTTTTTTTTTTTTTATAAGCTACATCTCTACCACTTTTTTCTCTTTACATTTCAAATCTTGTCCCAGATTCTCAATAGGATTTTGACTGGGCCGTCGTTCTAACACAAAAATATGTTTTCATATTTGTAACTGCTGTGTTAGCTTTCCACCAAATGTAGAGCCGAAAGTATAATTTTGGTTTAATCTGATCGTAGCACCTTCTTTGAATTGTTTGCCAGTAAACATGTTTTTTTATTTTTATTTTATATGTATAAAGAAACATCTATGCTACCTTTCAAATGGAATAACCACGCTGTTTGTTAAGATAAATCATAAAGAGAAATTACTGATGGTAAGAGGAATTATGCTAAGATTAGCATACACATTAGCTCACATGTCGCAAAAACCTTAGAAATTTCTGTTTCCAATCTCTTAAGTCTATTTCTTTAATGAAAAATTAGACAATCATGCGTGAGAAATAATCTGCGAATGAAACATGATGCTGGCTGAATGCACTTTTACCAATTTTTCTAGCCGGGGTCTGTTTTGGTACTATGAAAATATGTATTATATATATTTTTGTTTGTTTTTGTTGTTTAAGAGAAATGTCAAACAAAATCATATTGAAGGCACACATGTTAGGTCATTTAATTTCCCCTTGGAATTACACACCGTGGGCTCGGCCCTCCACACGCCCACCCATTTACGATGGCCTGCTTGTGGCAAACTTTATGACATTTTAAATGTTTCTTTTTATCCCCCCAGAAAATGTTTCTTCTAGCCTTTCTTCCATAAAGTCCAGGTTTGGTAACTTCCCTGTTGATGAAACAAGTAGATCCTAATTTGAAATAAGAAATGTTAAAAACAGAAGCATCACTTTCCTTCCTCTTCTGAATTATGCCTTATTTAGTTGGTCTATCACCTAAAAACTCAACAAATTACACTGAAGCTTGTAGTTATGTGACAAAGTTCAAATGGTATGCAACCATTTGAATCATATAAGAAGGAAAAAAAATGGCAATCTTTGTTGGAGTTCATCATTAATGGTTTCATTAGAACACGCCCAGCAAGGCTGAGCGAATAAACTCATTTGGCAAACAATCACCCCAAGATGTGCTTTCTGTTTTCTCCAGATGTAAAAACGTCCAGTTATAATCCCAGCAAGAGATGGAGAGGCAGAGCAGGACGCGTAATCCAGACGCAGATTTACATAAATACGGCAGCAGACAGATTCAGGCCAAGTGTGGACACGTTTCATTAAAAATTCCCAAATATCATGTTCGAATGCATCACAAGTTAAAAGCGGGCCCTGGTAAACAGGGCAAAAAAAAAAAAACTGGGCCGAGGAAAAATAGTTAGGCTGCCCACTTAACGACGACTTTGCCTTCCCCACCGACACAACTACGTGCGTATTTAATCCCGCCCGTAACAGGAAAGCGTGGGCTGAAATACCGAGCCGCGCACCGTCGCTACCTTCCCTTTCCCTCGCCGTCACGCTAATGAAAGACTCTAGCAGGGCCCGACTGCCCACTCTCATTTCAGTGAAGAACAGACAAACAGGAGCTTATATTGATCTTCGCACAGAGACAGAAAGAAACAAGAAGTGGTTCAGGAGGAAGATAGTGAGACGGACTGACGGCAGTGGAGACAGGAGAAGAGATACAGATAGATTAGAGGAGTAAAAAAAAAAACAGAGCGTAAACACCGAAGCTGAGGACTGACTCGGATTGAAGTGTTTGATGTTGGACTCCTGTCCTTCTCCCTCCAGCTTTTCCCATCTGATGGCGTCCATCTTCTTCATCTTGATTTCCACCTAACAGAAAACAAAGAGAGAGCGAGAAACACACAACAACGTTTGACCAAAAGTGGATGAAAATGAGCACAACACATCGGATCATTACTGAGGCCTGAAAGCGCGGCTTGTTTCGGGGGAGCCGCGGAACGACTTAGCCTGTGAATGAGTGAAAGGAAAGAAAGAAAGAGAGAGAGTTGGAGAGAGACATCGGGGATATGCGGGGGCACAGCTCAATCTCCAACCTCACTGACAGACACACCGCGCTAACGAGATGCCTGTCAGCCAGAGGGCCGGTGTGAGAGACGGGGCACGGGAGAGAGAGAGTAAAAGAGAGAGAGAGAAGGGGAAGAGGCGGCGGATCCTAATTCCACACAGCAGCATTTGATCCGAATTGTACACGGAGAACACAGTAGAAGAGGAAAACAATGCAGCAAAGAAAAGGACACAGACACTGAGTTGCACTGACAAGGCAGAGGAGAGAGACCCCTCCCCCCTCCTATTAATGCCCTGTGCGTTTTGACACACGAAAGACAGATCCGGTGATGTCGATGCAATTAAGAAACATTTCTGCTCTGCTGGGCGACATGATGATTCATTTATGAGGGTGGAGGTAGACGGTGTTGGGGGTGGGGGGTTAGGGGCGAGCAGATCGAGGGGAACCGGGCGGTGCGATCGCTGTTAGAGGTGATGAGCTAGCGTGCGCGAGGTGGCTGTACGCCGATAGACTGCTTTGGTACGCGTCATCACTTTCTGCTCCACGCAGGGTCTAAAAACGGAACAGCTGCCGCGACGAACCCCCGGATCTGCTCAAGTAATCACTTTACAGGGAGTTTGGTTTGTGAAGTTGTTAAATGGGATATTTGATTTAAAAGGTTTAATGCAAATAGCACCTCATATTCAGCTAAATAAACAGTGATATAGACATGAAAAATCGTTCAGAGGAACATTTTTAGCTTCAAGTTTCTCAATTAATGCCTCAACTTCCTCGCAAGTCACATATATCCTGGTTTCCCTGGTAACACTGGAGGGCTTGACTGGTACATAAAATGACTGCTGTCATCCCACACGACTCTAATGCATCGAAATATTGTTCATCACTCTGGCAAACACACAGAGCCTTGGAAAGACTTGGTTGGAAACCTTTGAGCTCAGCAATAAGTATTTTTAGCAGCGGGGCCCAGCTAGCGACACAGCCACGTCAAAATCTCAAAATCAACATGAACTGCTTTTTTTTTTTACCAATAAATGACAGATCCACAACTTTAATTGCTGATGTGGAGAAAAAAAACTTGAGGGTAGGGCAGTGGAGGCCTGTAAGTTCAGGTATTAGATATGCATTCATGTAGCGTTTAGGCTACAGAGCTAAATCTGGTTTTTAATGAGGTGGTATTTCATTATCAACCATTTACTGAGGAGCAAGAGGTTGCTAGTTCTAGAGAGACCAATTTAGAAATAAAAAATTAAACATCGAGCTTCAACTTTAATATATATTCAGATAAAAATTTGAATAACCGAGGCTGCCGTCTCACTCGCTGGTTGCGTTTAAGAGCATGGCAACATCCTGCTCTTTTGATTGTTGTGGCCTAAAACTACTTATGCTACTACTACCTTTTTCAAAACGTTGCAGTCAAAGTTGCAAATAACCTTCCTAATTTTAATACTTGTAGTGCAAATGACCATTTCAAGTGCCTTCTTGAAACACTCTTCTTAATTAAAATACAGTCATGTCCTGAGGAGTTGTCAAAGTTGGTCATGTAACTTAACATGCACTGTGTTCAATTCTACAGAACGATATGGAAGGCATTATTAATACATAAACACAAACTACAAAGTTTTAAAAATAGGCAAAGATAAAAATAGGCAATTAAAATAAATATATATTTCTTTGACTTGTCAATTTTATTCGCTGAAGTTATTACCATTGTAGACCGTTAAAGACAGGCAGTGGTTATGTGGTACTGGAGAATTAGAAAAATAAAAACATCTGACCGCAGTCTGCCTATAGGTTCACATACTGACCATACTGTCTTGCTATTGTGCTTCCAACCATTTCATCAAAGAGACTCTGTAACCCGTCTTTGTCATCACTGTTACTGTTACTGGTGTATGTAATCAACAAACGATGCTTAGCCTGGTGGGGGTGTAGGTATAGCCTGGTGGTCTGCCAGGCTTATAATACACTGGGAGAAACCCTGTAATGTCTACGCTTTTATCTTCAAGGTTTGGCTTTCAAGAGCTGACGTGAGACAGGAAGTTACACCAGAATGGGGGCTAAGGAGATCGGTCGAAATTCAGCCGAGCTGCAGTGATTGGTCACTGACTGTACAAACTGAACTTTGATTAATTTCCCATTAAAAAGAAGTGCTGTGATTTAGTTTTTTAACTGCTTGAATTAAACATTGCTGTTTCAACAATGAAAAGAAAAAGAATCAAAACTAATAAAGCAACAACTTGTAATCAATCCAAAGAGTAATCTGACAGGAGCCATCTCTGCTGAAAGCAATGTGTGTTTGAGAAGCTAACTTAAGCTAATCTTGGGGTTTTGAAGCAGCTTCACACAGGAAATCAAACATTCATTAAAGCTTTCGACAGACGCAGCATCCGCCTGAGAAGGCACTTTGGTTCCCGACTTATCTTACGTTGTTTTAAGAACTTTACGACGTAGGAAAAAAAATCCGGATTTCATTCCTCACATACCGACGTGGTGTGACAGATATTTCAAGCGGTGCTAGAAATTCTCGCACTAGCAACAACATAAAGAGATTTAGCTTTTTTGTCATCTTTTGTCGTCTAAAAAAACAAAAAAACAAAAAAAATACTCTTCACATCGAAACAACCAGCTGGTGCCGTTTCTGTTTCCTAAATATTTAGGACGCTTTAAGTTTGGCAGGAGTCAAGCCGCGGCTCCGGCTGCGTGGAGGCGTGTGCGCTGCCATGCGTGCTCCTGGGCCATACAACATTAATCTCCTGCCACATCCGAGTTTCCTGCCTTTCAAGGGACGTGGCAGGCCGAGCAGCGCGCGCGTGCGTGTGCCTCTCTCTCTCTCCGTGTGTGTGTGACAGGCGAGGCGACAGTCCTTAAAGGGATGTGACAGCACAGCCACAATCGGGGGGCCACCACCCACAGGACCCCAGGGGCTGGACTGTGCAACACACACACAGAGATACAGGCTATTTACAGAAGGGACCCGTGTCACTTGTCACATGTTTTTATAAGCATCTTCCCCACCGAGTTTCTAACATAACTCTTCATCCAACATCTTTAACCTCTTTTTTCCCCCCAGATGTTGGAAGATTTCAAACAATCTCCCTAAAAAAAAGAAAAGAAACATTAACATTCTTAGACACTGACAGCCGTGCAAATTAAAGCGGGGAGACGGCACTTTAGTTATTTGGAGGAAAGAGATGATTTCGGAGTAGAACGAGTGTGTGCACGTGCGTTTTTATAACCGTGTGTGTGTGAGCGCATCAGCCGTCTGTTCTGATCAAACACACTGGTGTGTAATTGGCTCCCCGTTGTCGCGGTGACCCCTGCGGTTGGGATGTTTGTTGTGATGGGAGGACGGGAGGAGGTCGCACTGACGATAATGTGCCACAGACGACATTGACACACACACACGCAGAGAAAGAACAAAAATAGTTTAAATAGCACAAGTGTGTTGAAAGATTACTGCTCTGCTTCTGCATTCATTCATGCATGTGTGTGTGTACTCTGAAGCCCAGCTTAGCTTCCCCCTGCTAAGTTGTCTTTAAAGACAGCGAGGAGATGAAGCGTAAACACAGTGCAGGGCAGCCTGTTACAGTCAGACACTGGTTGAGACTCAACAGCTCCGAGGGCGATGCTTTCTATTTTTTTTTCTCCTTCTTTTATTTATTTATTTTTTAAAAGGGCTCATTAGGGATGCATGCCAATCTAGGGAAACTCGACTTGCTGATGCCGTTGTTCATTTGAGTGCTTTTACCCCCCGGCACCAAAAATGTTAAATGAGACACGCATGAAGAAAGCTTCGCGGCTAGTCAGGGTCTACGGCGCTCAACCTGTGTGGGGTGAGGGGAAGTTTTAGGAGTTTGAATGCTGCAATTACCTGTAAGTTGTATTCAATGTGTTTGGGTCAGTGTGAGGGGGGAAGGTGCGC
Organism: Brachyrhaphis roseni; assembly: GCA_903066815.1. NCBI lineage: Eukaryota > Metazoa > Chordata > Actinopteri > Cyprinodontiformes > Poeciliidae > Brachyrhaphis > Brachyrhaphis roseni. Next base: position 29,707 of record CAEFZY010042886.1, read on the forward strand.
CTGAGGAGCCCACTGGACCTGTGAGCAAACAGTCCAGGGAGAGAAGAAGAAGAAAGAAAAAAAAAAAACGACTTCGACGCCGAGTCTGTAGGTGTTTAAATAAGCCAGAAACATAAGGAGTGACCGGAGCTGTGCTGCTATGACTGTGGGCGTGCAGGGAATTGACAAAATATAGAAAGACGGGCGAGGGAGCAAACTAAATAGAAGGAGTCTAAGTCCATCCTCAGCTGCAGCCTCTCTAAGACTGAGCCCTTGTTTAAGCTGCAACCCACGTGCACCTCTGGTATGCAGTGTCTGCTGTTGCCATGGAAAAGTGAGGAAATGAGTGAAAAGGAAGGGTGTTTTTTTTTTTTAGAAGGGCCAGCTCCTGTGCAGGTCAGCCACAGCCGATAGAGAGCACACGGTATATAGATGACGGGTTACGCAACGCTCTGCTTCAAATTTCTTTACAGCTTCTACTTTTTTATTATTATTATTATTATTTATTAAGTCCTCACATACAGTGTGTGCTTTCGAGTTCGTACGGCCCCGCCTCGCCCTTTCGCTCCTCCGGTGGGGTCGCTGTCAGACTGAACTATCAGAAATGCTTTCAGCCTGTATGTTAGGACTAGAACTGAACCGTAGATACAGCGGTGTAGCGTTCACTTCACCTACGTTAATCATTTCCAACTATCAAAGTGTATAGCACGATCAAACATCTATAAGAGAAGTGAGATTTTGCAAGCTATCAATATGACACAATACATCTTCATGGGAAGTATAGGGTAGCCATGGCGATGAATACCAGCACACCAGGGTTGTAAAGAGTTTGAGTTTGAGTTATTATCTAGGCACCAGCTTTTTGATATTTTGTGCAAGAACAAGATTTTGACACTGGTTTAAAAAAAAACAAATAAAAAAAAACAACAACACAATGCACTGGTTTTGAAAATAATAACAAAAGTATGACAGAAATAGAAATTGCTTTCTACTATAAACACAGAAACGAAGAAAAGTACAGCCAGGATTCAGGAAGGGGTTTTTTTTCCCCCAAAGACAGACTGGGAGAAATTTAGAAAACTAATTAAAAAAAGTTTTTAATACTGCTGTCTAGACACAACAGGGTGTAGCCGTCAATGTATGAACTACAACAACGAAAGGACTGAGCTGACTGAGCAGCCTAAATGATTGGCACAGTGTCAAATGTGGTTGTTTTGCTTATTATTGATTGATCAGCTTATGCATTTTGTTTAAAGTAACAAGAGTAACAATTGTACATGACTCATTTAATAAATATATAACAGCATCTCCTTCCTTATGAAGACCTTAGATACGTGTGTCTGTGTTGAGGAAAGAGTTCAAACTGCCTCGCTGTTGTATCACTACAAAGTAAGTTCCAAGGACCCAGACTTCATTCAGACATTCCTCCTTTTCTCTGAGCGCTGGAAGATTTTACATTTTTGTTCACAACCTGATTATTTTCTAAAAAATGCATATTGGGCCACATAACTCTGAGCTACTTAGCCATCCTAAAGAGGCTCCTAAGCTCTAGCAGACAACTTAATCTACTCTAATTTCTCATAACAGATATAAAATTCTACTGACAAAGATGGAAATGTGCTCTGACCTGAATCCAGAGTCAGATCAATGGATTGATTGCAACAGAACCAAGTTGTAGGACTTACATCACCCCTGGGTTTTGACTTGTAGGGTAAAAAAAAAAACCCAACATATTTTCAGTAATAATTCTTCTATTAGGGCATGTTTTCTTTTGGTGCATCTAGAGCGGAGGAAGCACAACACAAATTATAGACAATTCTTTAATAATTCTGTGAGAAAGAAAGGAAAATCTCCTTTCTGCTTTCTGACCCTGCTCCTCACAGAAAGACCATCCTGTGGTCTGCTCTACACTAAACATATATTTTTTGCCAGATAAGTTGGCACAAAAATAGAGTAGTTAGTGTGAGAGAGGTACAGACCTGACCCGACCTTCGTCGCAGCCGAGCAAACCAAACCAACTGCGAACACGTGGAAAACAGAGCCCATTTGTCGGCCATGTTTGTTTTCTTTTTCCCTCTGTTCTTCCTCTCAAGACTGTTTTTTTTCTGTGCTGGCAGAAGTAAAACAAATAATTTGGTGCTCTAATGCCACCGACTGGTGTGTAAACTGTCCTTGTAAGAATTTGTGCAAAAGTTCGTTGAATTCAGTCGGCTTCAACTGCTTTGACATTTCATGCAGGTCTGCCGGAGAGGAATCAAGAGTCGTGGGACAAGAGTGGGACATTTTTGCGAGTGTGTGATTCCCTTACCCTCTTCTGCATCATGTTATTCTTCTACTAGTCTCCAATGTGTCTTATTTGCTGTTATTCTGACTGCTACCTTCATGTTTTGTCCTCTCCGTAGAAGGTGCCTCTGGTCTGATGTTCTGTTTGACTTCCTGGATGAGGGAACAACTAATCGTTCTGCCTCTTCTCCTTTTAACTGTTTCATTTTTCACGAACTTGAAAAAGAACTGAAAATCGGTTCATCCGTTTCCTTCTGAGTATCCACTGTCCTCTCAACCCCCCCAGTCGGCCACTTGTACTGAGCCCAGTTCTGTTTCTGCTGAGGTTTTTCCTCTCCACTATCGCTACATGCATGTTCGGTATGTAAAGTCAATGACAACTCAAGCGAATGGCGCTACGTGCTCGACCAGGCGGAGTGAATGCTGCAAGTCGATGAGTTCATTAGATTTGACCAATAAACTGAGCTTTATGCGCAGATTGATAACTAGTATTAGCTGGAATGTATGTGTGACATAAGTAAAATGATGATTTTTTTTTTTGCTGTTGTTGTGAATTGGTGCTAAAGTAAATCAACTGAATTGAATTTTTATTCGTCTCAAAAACATCTGCTGAACCCATGAAGTTTTTGAACACCGTTGAAACTTGAAATGGTGTATTCTGAGCTTTAGCTACTCGGGTACGTTTGCCTCTTCAAATACGAGATGAGAAAATGGAATCTGAGGCAATAAGAGAAAAAATAGATTAAAAAATATATATATATTTGTTTCGACTGACTCAGCAAAAGATTTTCCTATTTCTTAAACCATGACTTTCAGATACCTTTCAACTCTCCTTGTAAAGTCATCCTCTGAGCTACTAACTGTGTTATGCGATGTGATGGCTGTGGTAATAGGACTGGAGGGAAAGTGTGTGGAATGGAAAATAAAGGAAGAAAAAAAGAAACTTTCGAAACCCCGGAGAAGTAAAGATCAAAATTGCTGCAACGGGAAATCTGATACCTTTGAAGCAAACTGCATAGAAATCCGCTAAAGGATTTTCCCTCGGCACGGTGCATCCAAGTGTAATTCTCAATCCTCGGCTGGGTTCGCGGGCTTCGATGAACACGCGGCCACATCAAGTGAAGTTCGCTCTAATGAGGAGAAATTTCAAAAAGCGCTAACTGAGCAGCGATTGATTTCCTCCTGACGTCTACAGACGCGTCGTGCGGTCCGGTGTGTGACTGCCCTGCGGTGTTATGCCGGGGGGGAGGAATCTGTTCGCTGGGAAGTGATTTGATGTTTACAGGTCAGCGCCGTGGCCTGCGGGCATTCAGAGTCTTAGTCACCGTTTCCCGTCTGCTGGGCAGTGCGGTAATCGTTGCTCCAATCGAGCACGAAACAAGTTAGAGGCAGACCTGGCGTGTTTAACCACACAAAGCCTCGCATTAGTGCAAGCCGCCCCGCATCTTTAAGGCTCGCTCCCTATCGGAAGCTAGTTTTCTCATTTTCTCTCCCACCCCACTGCCACAGTTTCTGTGAGAAACTGACTTGACGAATAATAGTAAAAAAAACAAATATAGGCCTGAACACATCTCTGATCTCTGACGTCTCCAAGTCCATTTTATGGACAAATTAGGACAGGGGTTTTCTGTCTTATTGCGTCAGTAATGAGTTGCTGCAAATTCACTGTGAAACAAAAAAGGCTTCAAAGGCTTGTGATCTGCAAAACAAACGTCTCTACGGCTGATGCTCATGCTGCTCGGATGTAGAACGACGCTAAATTCGATAAGTCACACAAAGCTTCAACATCACTGCTTTGACAATTATATATATATAAAAAAGAATTCACATACACGACTTGATTTACCCGTTTTCTCATTATAATCAACCATTTCAAAAGGAGGTTCTGATGCACTCACTTTCCTTTGTGTAGGTGGTTTGTGTATCTCAGACAAATCCCTTTTTCATTTCTCAAAGGTCGTCTGCCTTAATATAGTCCGTAACATTATGCTTTCGAAAGAAATTTACTTTTTCCTCTTCTCCGTATAACTTGGTGTGGGATTTCATTTTGATAATTGTGTCGAAATGAGCAGAATATTCTCAGTGAACTTTTAGCTGAAGTTTCCCAATAGTTTCACGGTGGTGGTGTAAAAAAATATATATATTTGGCTCCTTCAGGATCCTGCTTTTAGCTCTTTCTTTTTAAATCAGATCTTTCACATCATTAACAGTTTAAAGAGCTTTTGTAAAAATGTAGCTTACAAATGAGTTGTTTGTTAAGAACCAATTGCCTCCCAAAGTCAATAAGCAGCTGCGCTACTACTGGCAACAGCAGCTGATATTGAGCGTTTACAAAGACTGGAAAAGAATCTTTAAAGTCTTTCCGGAGAAACTGTGGTCCACTCTCCTGTGCAGAATTGCTCTAATTCACCCATATTGGAAGGTTGCTAACTCTGTTTGCTTAAGGTTATTTCTTCCATTCAATATAATGGAATGAGACACACCTTCCCAAATGTTTCACTTTAGTTCAATTACTCCAAAGAATGTTTTTCTAAAAGTCTTGAAGCATCTTCAAAGTATTTTTGGAGATAAATGTGAGACAAGTCTTTGTTTTGTCTTAAGTCAGAAGTACTTTTTTCCTTTTAACTCTCACATTGAGGCCATGTTTTCACACCTAAGTCTGGTAGATTATGTTTGTTTGGGGGCCAAAGTTGCAACATTTGTTACATTTTCAGCTGTTGCGGTTCTCTTTCGCGCTGCACTCTGTCAAACGACCCAAACTTTTTGAAAAACCTTATCACCTCCTCACCTGTGGTGGCGCAGCACCAAGAACCACTGAAAGAAACGACACAAAAATCTTCAGAAGAAGACATGACCTTTTGTAATGTAAACAAAGACGGTTATGTCAAACAAAAATTTGTGGTTCTAGGATCTCTCTTTTGTCTTTGGCAAAAAGACTACGACCCATTTTTCCTGCTAGCACTAGGCTCCCTTGTTTGTTTGGTTAAACACATTCTCATTCCCGACTCGTCATATATTGACGCGCCTCCACAGGTGAGTGGAAACAAGTTTTTCAAAAGGTTTGGTTTGTTTGACAGTGTGAAAGCGAACCAAACTATCTGAAAAATTAGCAAATGTTGCAATTTTGGTCTCGAAACAAACCAAGACTACCAGACTATCATGTATGAAAACACCCAAAAAAGCAAAAAAAGAAGCAAATCTGTATATGGGAGTGGAATGTCTTTAAAACAAATGCAGTTGAGGAAGATTCTGTAGTAGAGTAGAGCTCCATGTTGCTGGGTTGGGCAGATCAATGCCCTGGTAGAGGAGGGGAGGGAGAGAAAGATCCAACATTCACAGCCTTGATGATTAAAGAAAAAAAGTTGGATAAAATCTGCTTCTTGATCTGTGGGGCTAAAACCTGACAGTGGTATAAATCCTGAATCAGCACATTCATTAGCCCACATCTGTAACACACACTAATTAGTGCACAGTTAAAAAAAAAAAGTAGCAAAAGTAGCCATCCTTCCCATTAGGTCAGTAATCACCTTAAAGAGTGCAGAGGAAATTTCAACGGGTAAATTATACTAGTGTGTGTTTGTGAGGGAGGACTTATTTGCACCTTCACTAATGTCTACACAGGAGCTGCACTGTGTACAGTAAGAGTGGATTTCCCCGTTTCCACTGTAGCTTCAGAAAGCTTCAGCAGCATTAAGGAATTAAAGGTAGGGAAAGCCTGCTTTATTCTGCTTTAATTTATTGAAGAGATTAAGAAGCTGATCTCAGCGCAGCAACCCCAGTAATTATCAGCCATGGTCCCAGTAAGCAGCTTAAACTCAAATCAGCATGCTCTTTTCCTGCTTTAACGTTGTTTAACCCGACAAAGGAATTAAAGCACCTCTCAGAAAAATAAAACTAAATAAAAAGCCACAGGAAAAATAAATGAAAGACCCGATTAATTGGAGAAATTCCTCACTTTTGTGTGAATCGTTGAGAGCATCATGTTTTTTTTTTGTTTTTTTACTTGTCCGCGCCTTTTATTTGCTTTTCTAAATACTGCAGGTGTGACACAGCAGTTCTGTGACACGTTATCGTGACAGACCTACGCCTGTCACGATAACAAATTTTGCTGAACGATTAATTGTCTCAAAAATTATTGCAATAAACAATAATATTGTTTGACCATTTTAAACTGATGTAATGATAATGACATGATAATCCAAGCGATATCCTTCCAAAAATAAATACACTTCATTGTCAAAACAACACTTAACGCTGGAACTGATAAACAAAACAACCGAAAACAGCTAAAATTGACTCTCAGTCTCCATGAACAAAAAATGCACTTGAATAAAAACTAAACAACATAAAATCAAAGTGGAAATAAATATTGCATTCAACCAGAAGAGCGCAGATTATGAAGTTTGTATACTATATTGCCCTTCAATAATCATTAGATTTAGATAGAGATGGGAACATCCGACAACCAGATGCAATAGTTCACTCCTACCTTAAGCCCAGTTCACTACACGACCAACTAAGATTGTCACTTTCAATAATCGTAATCGATCATCCTGTAGTGTGTTACGACTGATCGGGTCCAGTCGGTGGAACGTTGCAGCCACTGAGATCTAAATCAGGCATACGCATAGTAGGCATGTTGGATTGTCTTGGCCAGTTTATCACTGCAGCATGTGGGGTTTTCTCCGACTGGGAGCGAGAACGCAGCCTGTTGAATGTGACCAGTAGCCAATCGCTTAAAATAGGCTCACAAACTATCGCTATTGCTTCTACGTAATCAGCCGTGTTTGTTTACACTGAATTCATGTGTGATATAATGGCTTTTACGGGATTTTCTGTTTGAAATGTGAATGTTGGTGAGAGAAATCGGTTCATGTGTGACGTGTTGCTCTTGCCGTGTTGCTGGACACACTGCACGGTCGAACCCGATCAAACCCGTTACACCTACGGTTTTTTGTCTGCTAGTTTGTGGTCTCAAGTTTTGAAAATGGCCGACAATTGGCGTGTAGTGTGAACTGGGCAATAAGGAAATGAGGAAGGGAAGGGTCAGTGGAGAGCACCGGACTTTAGCCTTTTTTCATCCAGTGTCATCAATAGAAAGAGAAAAAGGCTGGAAGAAACGATAAAGCCGATAAATTAAAATTAGGTCGATAACTTTCATTTATCTGATTTATTGTTTATCGCGACAGGCCTAGACACGCGTCAAATTTGCACTTTGCTCGGTCTGAAGCCTTTTCTTCACGTCGTGGCTGTGGTCACTCTGACCCAGAAAAAAATAAATAAATAACAAAAGTGGACTGTTATTTTCTTCTTTGTTCTCCAGCACACTACAAAACCTCCATGTGTCTTTGGGTTGGCAGGTGACAGTTTGGCACAACAGGGGTCATGTGCCCTTTAAGAAATAAAAAAAAAAAAGACATCCTAACATCAAATTTACAAAAAAAATCTTCAAGTCCTTTCCAAAAGTGTTGAACTTTTTCACCTTTGTCATGTTACAGCCTCATTCTGTGAAGCATTTGATTGAGGCTTCATGTGACAGGACAACACCTGACTGTAATCTGATTACATATTTCAGGTAACAAGTATAGTAAGGGATTACAATTCCAACAAAAAAAGTAATTAGATTACAATTACTTCCATATAAGCAGACTGCATTACGAAACCGGGATTTTGCATGCGAGTGTCCCATGACAACCACATACAAATGTGCGTCACCATGGTAACAGATAACTGTGAAGATAAACAACAGACAACATGGAGAGTGGGAGAGTGCAGCGTTTAAAGCTTGGAAGAGTCGACATTAGTTTGAGTCCATAGCTGCATTTTCATTATCCACAGAATTACACAAATTGAAATTAATGAAAATTTATTTGTTAAATGGAAACATGCCAATTTTGTTTTTTGATTTAAAAAAAAAAAAAACGCTTTCACTAGGATAAGGTGCCAATGTCTCCTCTGATGGCTGAGAGATGATTCTAGCTCGTGGCTGAATTGTGAATATTTCTCTTGGAACTGTTTAAATTTATCGCCTTAAAGCCATTAATGACTTAAGGTGTGAACAAGTTTATTCCTGTGTGATTTTAATTTTAGGTCTTACTTGACGGGAAATGTGACATTTAGGGCTGAAACGATTCCTCGAGTGACTCGCATACCTCGATTATTAAAATTCCTCGAAGAAAATTTACCTGCCTCGAAGCTTCGTTTAATTATATTTTATTATTTAGCGCACCGTGTTCCGGCAGGGTTATTACTTGGCATTGCGCGGAGCTCTCACTTCCGTCTCTGAGTTGTTGACGAAAGCTAACTGTTAGCAGCATAATGTCCAGTTTTCAAGTTCGGTCTGGGAGGATTTTATTGATTGATGATAATATCTGGGTCTTTGTCGTTTTTCGGGGAACCAGTAAGCATCCTTAAAATGACTGGCGTGATGCCTGGAGCACGGCAGCTTTTCTGCTCCCTGAGCTGCTGCTGCCTGGTGGCAGTTCAGAGCGAACGGCGGGGAAGAGCGCTGCAGGTGTATTTATACAGGTGAGCGGCCGGCTGCGCATTAGATGATTAACATTAGTGTAGCTTTACGGACGAACCGGAAAATTTATTTCATATCATCCCGGTCTCAACAAATGGGTGGCGGAGTTCATCATGGCGGCACATAGCTGGTCGATGTTTCTGTGTGTGATGAACGAAGGTGTCAAATCTCATCGCTAACATAAACACAAAAACTATAAATGTCTGAGCAAGGCGAGAGTTCATCTATTAAATTGACTGAAGATGAATACATAAACTAAAAGCTGGAGTATAGAGCTTTTTGATAAGCGTGTTTGTGAGCCTGCCTTTTTATTATTAAATTGAATATAACTTCAGATTTTTGTATAACTTTTCTTCAGGTTAACTTGGAAAGTGAGCTGTTATTGTTACAGGTTAATTTTCTAAACTACAGAAAAGTTATTGTTAGGGAAGCTCAAATGTGAAAAATTGGACTGATGTTGCTGTTATGTTAGATTTAAATCCGATTACTCGATTAATCGTAAGAATAATCGATAGATTACTTGATTACTAATATATTCATTTACAACAGCCCTAGTGAAATTGTGTTCTTTCAATATTAGCAGAATATCAACAAAGATTTGAAATGGAAACGCAGCTGGCGACAAAAACATTAGCTTCCACTATACTCTTTGAGGAAACAAAACTTATATAAAGTGAAAAAACTCCACTTAAAATCTGAGCAAGCTGCAGAAACTGCTGGATTTATTAAGTCATAAAAACAACGCACCCTTTTTCTTCCAGTTCCAACTTAGCAAAATTCTCAAAAACATATTAAAATTTGTGTCGGTGTTGTGACAAAATCTGAAAAAGTTCAAAGGATAAAACCGTTTTCGTAAAGCAGTGCTGTACATAAAGCTCCACTCAGCACACACACACACGGACACCCCCGCACACACACGTGTGTTAGCTACCCTGAAAGCGTTACCTTGGTGGAGAGGATCTTGAAGGTGCTCTGCTGCGGTACAATCGGGTGCAGGAGGTGGAAGTGGAGATCACAATCCTCGCCCAACACCATCTGTATCTGTGCAGAAAGCTGCAGAAAAGAAAAACAGATTTTAGACATTATCTCTGGAAAAATTAATCAGAAGCCAACTAGTAAAACTCTCCAAGTGTGAGTGAGGTGCTGCTGCGACAACAAGAGAGTTACTATTAAACGAAAACCAGGGCTGCAACTAACAACTATTTTAGTAATCAATTAATTTGACGATTAATCAATTAACTGGATTTTTTTTTTTTTTTAAACTAGCAGCCTACAGATTTTTCCTTTGAACCACTTCAGCAGTTTTACATATTATTAAAAACACATTGAAAGATGCAAATTACCAAGAAAATAAATTTTAAAAAGTAAATATCTTATTAACATAGCATTCCCTTACTGAATTGAACTAGGTGAAGCTAACACTGCCACTCAAGGAGTTTTGTATAAAACATATTTACAGACAAAGGCATTTTTTATATATATTAAATGCAAAATGTAAATTTTCTTGTACAGTTTTGGCTTAATTGGTGCTCTGAATATGTTGGGGTTTTTTCAGCAAATTGCCTTTTTTGATTCTGTCACACCAGGTGTTGGTTAATCGTTTACTAAATTAGTTTATGATCATTTCAATAATCGATTCGTCACGATTAATCCCAATTAATTCAATGAATCACGATTAATCGATGCAGCCCTAAATGAAACAAATAAATATTCCCTGTGATGAAACTGTTGGCGAAACATTGTGATTTGATTTGACTGCAGCTCTCAGAGAACGTGTAAAACAACATAGACGGCGGGAGCGAAGGCGTCAGCGAGGCTGTGAGAATTTTCATGTGATGTGGCTGCTGTGATCGTCTGGAGACCTCGTCCTGTCCCCTTCAGCTACACTCTGATGACCAGCGAGTGGGCGGAGGGGGCGAGGGGGGCGGCCTGTCATTCACCAGCATTGTGGCTGCATTGCCTGTTCAAAGGGACACAACTTCATTGCTAAACGCTTAGAAAAGCGAGCTACTTCATTATAGACTCTGCATTAATATCACGCTACGTCAATATGTGCCCAAGTCTCAGTCCACAACTAATGTTTTCCTAAAAGTCCCTACTTCTTATCTGGAACCAATGAACATAAGAACTTCAATGGGAATAAGAGCTTAGAAAGTGAGATAAAAGTTGCTTTTGGGCAATTCCAGCAAGAAAAAAAAAGAAAAGAAATCACAGCTTTAATATTCATTTCTAGCTGAATTTCTGTGCCGTCTGTAGGTACACAGCCGCCGCGCGCTCGGTCGCGAGGGGAAAATAAGTGGAACCACCTCCTTTCATCTTTAATTTCTTTTGTATATACTGACCTAGTAAAAAATATATGAACTTATCTTTACTCGGCGCCACAAAGGGAGCTTAACGAGTGACTGTTATTCGGGGGGGGTGAACTTTCTCTTTTGAAACGGGGTAAACTCGGTTTGTTATTCTATTAGGAAAGACAAAGCCGCTCCCTGGGGTGCCCTGCAGTTACCCCTCGGAGAGTCGGCTGGAAAGACTGAAACGAAAAGAGAAAAAGTCAAAGAAAGGAGCGTTTGTCCCTGAAGGGCTCCGCAGCTGATCCGAGATCAGTTATGCCTCCCATCTACAGACAATTAGGAGGGTTGGAGAAGCTAGGGAGGGTAAATTGTTCTTAGATCTGTACTTTGGGGGCAATGTTAACAAGGCACCACTGGAGGCATGTTTGGGTCTGTGGGGAGGAGTGTGTGTGTGTGTACGTGGGTGTCTGCATCTGTGTGTGTGGATGAGACCCATCTAATGGGCCCCCCTGAGGAAGCACTCCAGAAGATAACCCATCTTTGTTTCGCGCATACAGAGAGAAAAGCACACCGTGTCGGCCTCCGTGCCGGTGAGCTTCCGTACCTCTCTTTCCGTGAAACTGACGCGCACGGCGTCCTTGGGAACGTTCTTGGCCATCACCGTGACAATGACTTGTGAGTCTGTTTGGTACCAGTCGTGCCTGGAAGAGACGGATGACACCAAGACTACTACCGGTACAAATGAGTATCAAATAAATAAAATAAAAATAAAATAAAAAACCCTGAAATAAATTCAGTGCTTATGGCAGAAGCTTCATCTTACACTGATAAATGTCGAAAAATCCAATCTTTCATTTGAGTGCATTGATTCAGTGGACATACTTTAAGGAATTATGGAGTTCAACAAAACCACAAGTGGCAAAATAAATGCAAGAAAATCATTGTTTATTTATATTTTACTTTAAACCTTTGGTGCATAATCCAATCTTCCAGTTTCCAAGGGTTTAAATGTGTCTAAGAAGCCTAATTTTAAGCCTCTGGCTGCTACTGAACTGCAAAAACACAAACGCTTAGTACACTCGAAAAAAGGCAAAACTAACTTAGAAGTAACTTTTCAGCAAAATATTGGAGCTTGTTTTAAGTAAATATTTTCTTAGTATTGATAAGAAGTACTGAACCCACTGGCAGATTATTTCACTTACACAAGACATTTTTCCCACATTAAAAGTGAAATGATCTGCCAGTTGAACTAGAGATGCACCAATCCGATATTAATATCTGTATCGGTCCCAGTATTGAAAAATCTAGATTAGGTATTGGTTACAATTGGTTACAATTTCATAAAGGCAGAAGGTTTGTTGCAGATTATGTTTTGCATGCTTGACCAAACTAGTCAATGTATTGTTTTTATCAATTTCATTTTCTTTATTATTTACATTGGCTGTTCTAATTTCTAATTGGGCCGACTGAACCAATAAAAGTTGTGTTGCTTTTACATGTTTGACCAAGATTGTGAAGCTTTTGGTGTATTTAAGTGTGCCGGTGCAAAGTTATCAGATTTATTTGTAATTCAGTACATTTATTTGTCTACGTTTAAAAAAAAAAAGAAAAACAAAGAACCGTTTAAGTCAATTCAGCACTGTTTCTCTAAAATTGTTATCTGCCGATACTAAACCGCAGATATCGGAAGACAAAAAAAGTGTATCGGTGCATTCCTCAGAGGAGCGAGTGCCTTTTCCATCAATTTCAAGGAATTGTTGAATTAAATGAAGCTCCTGTATCTTGTTGCAAAGTTGCTTGTTAGTTTTGTCTCATTTCAAGTGTACTAAAATATTTGTACCACAAAATCTCTTAGTGAGATTTTGTCACTTTACAGTAGAGCCTGCAGGAGGACTAATATTTATCTGAACGCCACACAGTGAGCAGGATGGTAAATTAGATTAAACAGAGACTCCAAAGCTCACTGTTGGAAAACAGCAGCAAAGAAGTGGCAACGTTGGGGTTACTAAGTCGCCGTAGCAACCGTCGCACGCCATCTAAATACCAAGTGGATGTTTTGCAGGCAACTTTTTCAACACATGTTCCAATTGGAACAAACAATGAAGACTTGGAAAAGCAAAGCCTTAGCCTCCACTAAGTAAGGTGGGTTTAGTTGAATCTTTCTCTGTTGCATAGCATCATGACGTCTCTGAAATCCCAAGACATTTCAAATAAATACCTGGTGGATTCTGACGGGAGACTGAAAAATAGCTGTCGTTGTGTCTAATCAAGACAGTAATCACTTAGGTGACAAAATCAACAATTGTTCATTGACATCACAGGTTTTCTAAAAGAAACAAGCAGCTCACTTCTTGATGAGCATTGTTTGTCAGTTGCCCTGATGAAAACCAGACAGACAGCAAGTAAAGATTTATGGGGAAATGACCAAAACGACTCATATTTCCTTAAACAAACAAAAAAAGAGGACGCTGATGAAATCCAGTCTGTTCTTGTAGCAGTCTTGTGGGAACCCGTGAAACGTAGCCAGATAGATGTGATCGGCCCCTAAAAAGCACATGACTTTCAGGATTTCTAGTTTCTGAAGCTTTACTGAAAACGAAAATCCAAAGAAAGCCATTTCAAATAAAAGTTAATCTATGTCTGCATATTGCAAATTAAAACTTAAATTCAGCTCCATAAAAAGAAAATGTTTACATCAAGCTAAAAAGAGAAAAATTTCCCCCCTGGGAAATGTGAGAGAGAATCCAAGAGATTAATTCATCAGAGATATCAAATAGTAGTCGACTAAATTTGCATTAAATTACGTTAAGATCTCAGGATTAGTAAGAATTAGTCGTCCAAAACTTTGACTGAAACTAAAATGACTGAATTGATTAGAATTTAGGTTTTTTTAAAAATCTGCTGTCAAAAGAAAAACTGGTCAAAGATCTGTCCTGCTGGCACAAGAGGGTTGTGCAACGTACTGCCAGCAGGAGTGCCAATAATTCTGCCACCAGTGGTTTTGCTACAAGCTGTTATTTTGTAAAAAATTTACTCAGACGTTGGATTTTTCTCAGACTTTCAGCTAAGCTTCTGCAATAAAAGAGGGTAGCAAGAAACAATGCCAACACATTCACCCATCTCTGCAAGGGACTACATTTGATTCTCATCATTCCATTTTTGCCATTTTAATATTCAACACCATCCGTAATACAAGACGTTCCACAGGCCTACATCGTTGTGACATGATAAGTATGTAATGGAGAGCAGAGGGTTTGCATAATGGGAGATAAACAGCAAAAACACATCAGAAGAGGCCGAGATAAGGTATACTGACAGCTCACTTACTTCACAGGTGGAGCAGCTGGTGTCTGCCCCCGAGTCGGGAGGATAATTAGAGAGGAAGAAATGGCAAAAACACAATCATGAAACAATAAACAGACAAGTGAGGATAAAGAAAAACACACACAAAAAAAAAACAACAAGCTTCTTTCTTTACTCCTTTTTCAAAGCCAAAACAACTCATCTGATGCTGAGAGCAACACTGCCCCCAAGTGGCTCCACAGAGAAACTCACCGTGGCATCGCTGCCGTTTTGTGTCTGAGCTGTGGAAAGGAGAGAAAAAACAACAACATAAACAACTAAATTCTCTTTAAGTGTTTTAATACAACACAGCCTCTAAAAAACATATTTAAATACTCAGCTCCGACACCATGGGCGGCAAACGGAGGCGCCTCCACGCTCACCCATCCTCTTACTGGTCCATCTACGGCCATTAAAAGCCCCGTGAGCCAAAGCGAGGTCGCGCGCGCCGTTTACACAGTGTGCTATTATGCATTATTCACCGGCTTCACCGCACAGCTCACGCGCGTGGAGAGAGCAGGATGAGATGATAGGCGGCGCGGTGATGTCGCCTTAATGAGGTCGAGCTTGAAATGGGAAGCAAAGCGGAGCCTGTGGGGGGGCTTTTAGAAGGGAGGCAGAACTTGTGTGAACTCTGACACTCTCTGTGCCACATGTGACAGAATAACTGCGTGCCATATGTGTTAGCTGGTGGTAAACACGCCGCCGCTTGGAGAAACACCTGCTTACAGTGTGTGTGTGAGTAACTTTGGCTCTGCTTGCCTTTCTTTCTCTGTGTGCGCGGGTTTGTATAAAGGGGTTGCATCTCACCGGGGGCTTTCGAACATCAGTAATGTGAACTCTGATAAATCAAGGCGCTCTTGGGGGGGAAGTGTACGTGCGCACGCGAGTGTGAAGCGTGTTTGTCGAAACCAATGCTCCTGTTTACTCGAGATAATCCGGAGGGCCGCGGCATCGACGGCAGCCCCGACGAGGCATGCATCTTTCATTGGACAGAGCGGCGCTGCCTCCAACATGGGGGGAGCACACGGAGCGGATCCCCTGCATATGTGCGCGCTCGTTTGTTTGATCAGATAAGCTGATCCGCTCCCCAACTGCACCGTTTAGTTTCATGTTTGACAGCAGCAGCGAACACAACACGCAGCCTAATTTACAGGGAGTAAACCTCAGCAGAATCCAGCTTGCAAACACCCAATAAGGCGGGGCATTTTACATTTCATCGCTGCCAAGTGCAGTTAAAATGGACACCAATATAATGTCAGATGTAAGCATAATGTAAATTATACTGATAAGTGAGAGATACTTACTCCCCATCATCTCCTCGCATCGTTTTATCCAGACTTCAAATGATTTGTCAGAATCTGCAAACAAAACAAAAAAAGCATAGTTTTAAGTGTTTTCCCCTTTATACATTGCACCGATTGCAGTTTTCTGGCCAATCGCCAAATACCAATTTTTAAGAAAAATCGACAATCTGTGATTCTGATTTTGGCCAACACTAACTTTTTTTGTCTCAAATTTTGTTAAATATGACAAGAAAGTGACTATTGTTAACTGCAGATGTGCAAACATGACCTAGTGGGCCGGTCTGTCAGTCAAACATCTGACGGGAGAGCAGAAGAGGACAGTGGCTGATTTTAACACCATTGCTGAGGTAGATTAGATCGATGGCTAAAAATACAAAGATTTGAGCTATATTTTGAGGAAAACTTCAAAACTCCATTTTATATCTTTATAAATCACAAAATCTAGATCTGACCGCTCCATAAATTGCTGACTTCTATGCTTTTCTAATTCTAAGGTGGATCTAAAATTTGCAACAGGACACAAAAGACACAAAGGCAAGGATCGGACAGTAGCACGGGTACGTTTGGTAGTAATGTGACTTATATTATCCAGAGACTACTGACCATCTCCACCTTGGTCCACCTTTTGTCACCCCATATAATGCAGGCTCAGTCATTAAGTTTCCCCTCTGTCAGTGTTAGAGATGTGGGTGTTTTCCAGTCTCCAGCACCCGAGTGTGATTCTAGTAGCTGATGCCATCTGAATAGTCCAGTATGCTCAGTCGGGGGCCACAATTGTAACATTTGTTACATTTTCAGCTGGTACAATTCTCTCTCACACTGCATTGTGTCGATAGAATCAAATCCTTAGTAAAGCCGTTTACCCTCTAACTAGTGGTGCCGCTGCACCAAGAACTAGTGAAGAAGCAGTTTTTCCACATCAGTTTGATTGCGCATTCACGCCTCAACAAACAAACTTTATTTTCTAGGTAAACAAGCTAAAGTTCAATTAAAGTGGACTAAACAAGGCTGGTGTGAATGCACCCTTAGCGTCCAGAGGTGTGTTATGGAGTACAGGTACTTAATATAATGGCTTATCACTTTTTTTCTCTTTATTTATTTTTTGAAGAAAGTCAGAATCAGTGTTTGTCTTTTTTTGTGATATTAGAGATTCTACAGCTCATTGCAACTTTGGGTGTGCTTCCTTCCTTCCCAACACTGCTGGGTCTCCTGCTGTCTGCACCCTGGTAAGACCCTGACCGTTTCGGTCCATCTGTCTCATTAGCAAGTTTTGTCAATTCTGAAAGCTGCTTTTTCTCTTCACCATTTTCATTTTGAAAGAGACAACAGTTTTTGTTTTGGACACAAACTCCTAAAGCAACGTAACAATAATGCAGCTTTTAACAACTGAGAAGATTCGTCCAATGAACATCTACCGTTGTTTTCAAACGGCGAACCCACTGAACGCTGGTCTCAGCGTGGTCCGACATTCACAGGGAAACATTCAGGGGAAGCAAAAGAGCATGACTGAAATCAAACAGCCGTAAAGTAAATGTGAAGCGTCTAAACACATGATGAAGGAGAAGAAGAAAGAGTTCACGTTAACTGCATTTATGAGTCAAATAAAGACACTTTCAGAGAAAGCTTGACTCTAAGCAATGACGTGTGGGCAGCTCATTAAAGTGACTCTGATATGTAAACTTCAGTCAACGTGCAGCTCATCAGATTTAAATTTAGTCTTTATGAACTAGTAATATGTAAACACAGACATCAAACAGTGATTTTATGTCAAGGTTAGGATTTATCTATTTTTTTTTCTGTGATCTACCTTAGTTTTCTTTTTAATCATAAGCCTTAACTCTAATCTTTTTCATTAAAATAATAATAATAAAAAAAGAAGAGTATTTTGGACAAGTGTTATAATATCTGTTTCAATTAAATGTGGAATATAAAAACTGCAGCTGAATAATAAAAAAAAAAAGGTTTAAAACAAAGACTACATTTCAAGTTTCCTCGTAGCCTTTTAGTTATCAAAACCAAAGACAAACAAAGAGTTAGAACGATGTCAGAATTAATGGGCTCAAAGCTATTGCTGCATTAAGCTGCTATGAAATATGAAACACATCATCTCCAACTGTGCAAACCTTTAGTAAGTTCCACTAAGCTTATCAATTATATAAGTAAAATCTGGAGAAAAATAAGGAAATCAGACTGCTGAGGTTTCTGGTGAAGAACAGAAAACCAGACTGTGAGCAGTCTCTTTCATAATCTTTGAAAGCGAATGCGTTTCATCTGGGGAGGCATCAGTATGAACATTTGAGCCAATATTAATATTGCTGTTACGGAAGATAATTATCTCAACATGCTCATCTTAGCCAATGCCGATGATAATAATGATTTATCTTTCATTCCTAGTTTTATGCCTGTAGTGTTGGTGGATACTTCTAACTAAAAAGCTAGACTTACCTTAAAGCACTAATCATAAACACTGGATCCACTAACACTAAAGTGCTATACCAACATGGTATTTCATGGAAGCTATTGCTAAATCAATATACCACTGTGGTATTTAGTGGAAGCTAAAGCTAAACGCTGTACCAACATGGTATATAGAAGAAGCTAATGCTAAAGCAGAATACCAGCATGGTCCTTAGTGGAAGCTAATGCTAAATCAATATACCACTGTGGTATTTAGTGGAAGCTAATGCTAAATGCTGTACCAACATGGTATATAGAAGAAGCTAATGCTAAAGCAGAATACCAGCATGGTCCTTAGTGGAAGCTAATGCTAAATCAATATACCACTGTGGTTTTTAGTGGAAGCTAATGCTTAACGCTGTACCAACATGGTATATAGAGGAAGCTAATGCTCTAATGTTACAGTGCTCTACCAACATGGTATTTAGTAGAAGGTAATGCTAAAGTGTTAACCATGTTGATACCCACCATGTGGCAATGACTACATGTATTACCTAGACTATATAAATTACCACAAGGTAATACACAATCTATTATCTTGAGGTAATACATTTTGTCATTGCCACATGGTGGGTAACAGGGTAAATTTGCTACTGGTCACCTGTACAGTTGTGCTTCAGGAAGTGATTATTTGGATCAGAACTTTCCCTCATGTTTTCAGGTTTGTTACTAACTCTGTTACCAATTTAGCTTTATTGACCGCTGTAGGGCTTCGGTCAGAATGCAAGCAGGCCATCAGTAGATTTTTGCAATGCATTGTGCAAAATAAATGTTGTTTGCCACACAGCATAAAACTGAAAGTGTACAAAACAACCAAGTAAATTAGAATTGATCAGGAAAAATTCATAAAGGGGATGTTAAGTTTTCAAAGTTAGCTATAGCATTAAAAAAAAAATTAGCTCAGCTTCTGGGTCATACCTGATTTTTTTCCCCTGCTATTCATTAAATGAATCAAGCCAACTCAAACTATTTTCAGATTATAAATGGATAAACCAACAGAGCACTGAGGCAATGTTTTTAATTTAACATCAAAAAGCTTCAGGACATATGCTTTGATTAATAAAGGAGGAGTCGGCAAAACATCTCAATTGTTCAAGTCAGATGAAATGAGACGACCTTTCACAGGCCTTCACAATAAAAGCCTCAAGCATAAACATTGATCAAGTTAATAATAATAAAAAATAGCTTACAGTATCCTCTGTGTATTCTGAGTGATGGTGTGTTCAGGGTACAGACTGCAATTTCTCTCACAAATAAATTATTTATAGGCAGTTGTCAAATCAATTTATTTAATAGCCTCACTTCTTGTGAAAGGAATAATGGTTTTCATCATGGTATTTATGGTCCAGCCTTCATTCTTAGTGCAGCAAGTTCAGCCTGTAATAATATTACCCATCAGTTTCAACACACTGGAATGAAAATCATTAATCTGGATAATTGTGATGAAATCAGCCACAATAATCTGGACTCAAGGACACAGTTCGAAAGAAAAACTGGGTACCGACACTTTAATTTACTGCTGCTACCCATAAGCAGCAGTAAATTATCAAATCTTCACAACAGCAGATTCACATTCTGACGTGTTTAGAGAATCCAGCAGCATATATACAAAACATTCAGTAAGAGCAAGCCAGTGGGATTTCTGTGCCCTGACACAGCAACAAATATTTATAAATCCAAAACAACCGTAAGTATTCGCAGAGGCAATGAAAGACAGCGGGTGGTTTTAAGTGGATTCTGCATAAGCAGGAAGCAGAAGTGGACCGAACTCACCGTCCAGCTGCTGACCCTGAGTGAAAGCCGAATGTGCCGACTCGTAGTTTTTCAGGTGGTACTCTCCAATTCTGGATGAGAGTCAGAAAGAAAAAAAAAAAGAAATTCTCAATAATAACTTTGAAAATGTGTCATCTTCTGTAAAATATGCGTGGACGTCTTCTTTAACAAAAGAAACTTCTTAGCTACATGACAAGTTTTATTGGGTCAAACTTTAAGTTTGAATAGCTTAACATTTTAGATTTGTTATCCTTCATTTTAGAAAGTGAAAATCTAACATGGATTGAAATTTCAAGCCTTTATTTCTGTAATTTTGCTGATCATGTCTTACAGATCACAAAATCTCAAAATTATGAGTCGGACGAAATGTAAATATGTATATTATGTAAAGTCAGGCTACTGAAAATTCACTTCTATGTACTCAGACACTATTTACAGCCTCAAGAAACTTAATTAGTTGATTACACTGACATGAGGAAGTCCCAATATTTAACTTTTTCACAATGTTCAAATTTTCTGACACACTGAATTTGGAGTTTTTATCTATTGGCCATAATCATCAAAATCACAACAAATACAGACCTGAAATACTTCGCATTATGTGCAATTAATACGTTTTATGAGTTTTACTTTCTGAAATGAGTGATAAAAATATTGAACTTTTTCATTATTCTACTTTTTGAGATGTACCTGAAAACTCAGTGGTGTGGATTAAGTCCAGACTAAAGAGAGAAATTGTTTACATGTTATATTATCGACAAACTAAATTTAAGACCCTATTCCTAAAACAGCTGGGGGGTTTTTTTTGCTTTTGTTTTTTTGTTTTTCAAAGAAGGCTTAAAACATCTTTGCTCAACCTCAGTACTTCCAGAGACTTAAAAGAATTAAGCATTGTCGTTTCTTTGACAGCTGAGCAAAGGGTCGGTTTCATTTCTATCTACGCACCCTGTTCGCATGAAGGCTAAAGGTAAGCTGGGTTTTAGCTGCTGCGCTTTCTTTGCATCATCAACAGCACCTAAAAGAAGAAAAAAAAAGGTTAATCATCGAGGTAAAGCAGTTATTCAACAGTAACTGGCCACTTTTTTTACATGGCAGAATTTAGGGACCTACATCTGAGTTGGTAGAGAAGTCAAAGACTAGCAGCTAGTCAGAGATATTATGCTAGAAATCAAACTAAAAATATTTTGACAATGATATCAGACGCTATATAGCTGAATATTAAGTTTCTCACTGTGCTACAACACTAAACTGACATTTTAAATTTCGTCAGAAATTGGTATCAAGGCCTCATTCGACATATTTACAGAAATTTGCGCAACAGAATCAAAGTTCTTGTGCTTTTTAAGGTCTCATAGTTGTAAAATTAAAGAAAAAATAAATGTGGCCGACTTAAAAACTGTTCAATGAAATTGTGCATTTTACAGAACATGTTCATCTTAATAAAATCACTAAAACAAGCAAAAGCTAAATGACACTCCATATACTAAATGGTGCGTGACTTTATTTTGTAAATAAATACGTGAGAATGTAGCTTACCATATTTTGCGGTTAACTATGACTATGGAGTAATTTCGTTTCCACCTGTGTGAAGGTGAACTTGACTTACTGCTGTAGTTTTTCAGAAGTATGTGGGCATAGGCACGCTGGCAGAACCACTCAGCATTGTCACAGTCTCCTTGCAGAGCCTCATTAAGAGCCTGAAAGGAACAACGCAGCCTTTAGACAATTTATTTTAACGTGGTTTCCATTTGAGACAGAGTATAGAAATAAAACTATAAACGCAAGAAAGGGCAAAAAAAAATCCTCAACTCCTGCTGACATTCCTTAACTTATAAACTCTTTTAAAAGCAAAGCATTAATTAGCCTTATGAAATGTCCTGACCACATTCTGTGACAGCCATTTTAGTTTAGATTGTAAAGCTACTTTTTTCCTCGCTTTGGTAAAACAAAACCGTTCAACTTACCTGAAGAGAAGAATTTTTAATATCTTAACTATAATGTTTACTTCAAAAAGTATTGTACGCAGTACAGCTTTTTCATTTGCTAGATGCTGATGGTTATTGTGAAAACACATTTAATTGTAAGAAAACTCGTGAACTAAACTACATGAAAGCCACAACACTTCACTAGATATTTGCCTTTAAATGGTTGGAAAAGGCAAAAGCCCTTTAAAGGCAAATATCCTAAAAAAAAAAACATGCTAAACAATTCACAGAAAGGTCTGAAAAAATTTTATTAAACATTTTTGTGAGTGGTTCACAACATTTTACAGGTTTTTACTCTGAATTGAGGGACATGAATTGCTCAAATATTTGGCTGAAGCTAAAGACGCATCTGCGTCCACGAATGATTTTTGACATATGAAATATCACTGTTGTAATACGTAATTGTTCGTTTTTAAAATGTTGCTGACATGCCTTCAGATAGGAGCTGAAAGCGTCAGTAAACGCTGTAGCTACAGAAACGACCTGAAACAGAACAACCTGGCTTTCACTTTCAGTTAAACTCAATACTGAACGAGCGCACAGCTAACTAGCGTGCTAACTTTATGTATTTAGCTACTACTAATGAATAAAAAGTTATTACGCAAACAGGAGGCGAAATAAAATGCAACAATTGTTCTTAAGTCTCTGTCAGCCCTCTACTGCTTTCCAAAGTAGTGCTAGCATTAAGCATTAGCTAACTTAGCAAAGTTAAACCAAAGCTAACATGATGTGCATTATCATGCAATGTCTCGGATAGCTGTACAGAGTAGCTAGTCATATCCCTTTAACTTTAAACCAACAACCTTCACCAGCAGAGTTAAGCCATAGATGGAAACAAATGTTAATGTTTACCTCCAGAGCTTTCTGTGGATCTTCGTCAATGAAGCTATCGGAGAAGCTGCTAAAGCAAACATCACACACCCGGACTTCGTTAAATGAATGGGAAAAGTTGTATTAAACCGAGTCAAAGAGAAATACATAAGTGGGTTTAATTTACCGTTCGGCTGCCATGGGTTTCGCCCGCAGACCTGTACTGTGCTTCTGACAGGAAAGTTCTAGACGTGGAGAGTACTGGAAAACGTGTTGGCGGCGACTGTCAGTGAACGCAACAGAAGGCTCGACAACATCCGGTTACGTTGAGCTCTGACGCTGACGCTGACGTTGGCGTCACTCCTCCCATCGGTCTGGAATAGATCACCAAAACATGAATTTACAGAAAAAAAACATCTCGCTGCGGTGTTTTAATCTGTTGTTGTACCCGAGTAGGAACTGTATTACTAAGACAGAAGCAGAAAGAGATAAGAGGTTTAAATTAAAGGTTAAAACACTAACCAAGTAGAATATTTTCAATCTGAATAATACTGCACAATTTGATTTGAGGTTTTAAAATAACAGAAGTGGGAAATTTTGCAATCACTATAGATTATTAAGAGTAATGTCATAAAAGGTCATTTAATTCAATTCAACAATACTTTATTAATCCTAGATTGAAAGTACATTGTAGCGTATATAATTTTCTTCAAAGATTTGTATGCTAAGGTGTATGGGCTGGAAAAGCTCTCCTTTAACAGTCTGCACAGTAGTTCTCTGACTAAAGCACCCTTTTGTTGTATAGCAGTCTCACAAAAAGAGGATGCTCAGGCTTGTCCATTATTTTCTTGATTTTATGAAGAATTCATTCTTTGCCCTATCGTCTCCCACATTGGTACCCAGAACCAGCCTTCTTTATCAGGTCGCTCAGCCTTTTTAAGTCCCTGAAATAAGTCTCTCCAATGCACAGAAAGTAATCCATAAGTAGACAAATTCCAGCATGCCTTAGTGTACTCTCTAAAAAGAGAAAAATACCAATTCAAAATAATTCGCCAATATACTAACTTTACTGAAGCAAAGTAAGGAAAGTTTAGTCCTTTCTGTGTTGAGATCATGTTTCATGGACACTAACTGCAAATAAATCTCAACAAGTACTAATTGTATGTAGTCCTTTTAACTGCACCTTTTGTTCTTTTGTTCAAAAGAACACCTTTTGTTCTTTTGAACAAAAGGTGGTCAAAAGAACGTCTTTTGAATACCTCTTTCTTGAATACAGAATGCTAAATGGCCTGCTCTTTTATAGCACTTTACCAAGACTTCACCAATCCATACACTGACAGTGTGAGGTTGGCATTTAATCAGTACCACTGGACCCTCTGATCACCACTAACAGGCAAGACGAGTGAAGTATCTAGCCCAAGAAGGACAGATTGCATATAGGATGAGCCCCTACCAACAGAGGCGCCACTGTCCAACACCAATTAAGCTAATTTAATCTCAATTGCCATTTGTTTTGGCCAGTTAAGACATTTAGTCACACAGTTTCTTTGAAGTCTGCAACATTGACTCACGAGTTAAGGAACACAGCCAAACTGTGTTCAATGTGCAACATGCAGACGATCGAGTCTGGACCGTTCAGACGAGATATAAGTTTGGGGCGATGGTCCAATGTTTAGTATAACCTTTGTCTGTACTAATGCTTTGGAGAATTACTCTTTGTTAGCTGTTTTTTTAAGCAATTTCCTGCCACGCCATTTTGTCCCTGATTCACTCAAATGTCTCCAGGATCAGTCTAAAGACTCACTGCTTGAGTTTGTAGCATCTGCTAGCAAACAGGGCACAGCTGTTCTCACTCCCATACAGACCACTGCACTGGAGATGAATGCTGATGCTGCAGACTGATAGAAGATCTTTGCTGAACATGTCAAAAAACTTGTGATTTCAGGGAGTACACTTTGTTATTGTGAATAACATTTCATGAGTGCTGGTCCTCCTATCCAACATCCATGACCTCTCTAGTCGAGGAAGTGATGAAGTTAGTCAGAGGATGTTTTACTCTGCCAAACGGACTGTCATCTTCTAAGTCTTGTCCACAGCGAGGAGTGGAAGGCTCCTCACTGTGATTTAATCCCACCCATCTATCTGTACAATGACTCATGTCCATCAGTACACCCCACGTCTGCAGAGTCTCCGCAGGACATTTGCAGGTGGTCTGACTCAGAGTTGTACTTAAAGTCAAGAGGTGCAGACAGAACAGAAACAGGAAGAGAGCGGTTCCCCGTGGCACTCATGTTACTGAGCACTGCATTAGACACGGTGTTCCTCAGCCAAACACACTGAGCCCAGTCTGACAGGTAATCAGCAACCCAGCAGTCGATGGAAGCGCCGTCACCCGTCCCGAGCAGCTTGTCACACACGTCGTGATCCTGTCTCTCTGGGCCTCAACCACTTTCCAGGTGAAACTCGGTAAGTAGATGACAGTATTATCCACCCCTGCATGCAGCTGGTAGGCTAACTGTAGAGGGTCAGGAGCAGTTTTCACTCATAAACTGAGACGGGTCAAGTCTAGTTTATCTGGAGCCTTCATGACAAGCAAGATCAGTCTTGAAGTCTGAGACTTGGAGTTTGGTAGGATGCTTTCTAGAGTCCTGATTGTCGACAAAGAAGATGCCAGGACTGCTGGGATGCTCCAGACTTGAAGACCAATGGATGTGATCAGGTCCTGCTTCTTTTCCTCCTCAGTGTTTTCACCCAGCCAGGTGTCACACTCAGGTGTGTGTGTTCGATACAGTAGAGGTTGGGGGGCATGCAGCTAACATAGACAGCATGTGGCAGAGAAATATACTTTTTGCAGCTGTTAATGTGCTTTTGGTATTATTTCTGGATGATAGACCACTACACAATATTATACCAGATATGGCAGCACTCAATTAAGCATGTTGGTTTCCTGCTCTGAATCTCACCTTTATTTATAATCCATATACTATTAATAGAATTAGTACAGAAGAGGATTAGGACCACTGGAAAATAATAATAATCTGACCTTTTTCTTAATCTTCTGAGATCAAAAGTCCTCAATAGACTGACAAAAAACAACAATGCTGCAACTTCTATGTTCTTTCTCAGCAAGTCTGGGATGTGTCAGGGCAACCTCCATGCTGACAAAAAGCACTTATAGAAGGTTTATGCTGAAAGAGACAATGCTGTGGCTCATAAATGCTAGTTTCAAGTACTTTACACATTTAGCAACACGTACATGAGCAATATTGACAGCACTAAGATCCTCCTACTGGCTGTTTCTGACTGGGAGCGGTGAATTTCTGAAGAGAGCAATAGTAGCATAAGAAGGAGGTTAATTTTTTCCACAGATTATCTGTCTCAAACTGTCACAACATAGTGACAGTTTTTAACAAATACAAAAAAAAATAAAAAACTGGTTCTAAAATTGAAACATTTTTGTTTCATCCACCAGTAACAGCTTGATTAGAACTTGGGAACCAACTAGTTGTTCTAAAAGAATAATCATCATTTGGCAATCCTGAACTCTTGCTTTCACGTCAACGATGAGTGGATATAAACCTCTAAAACAAACTGCAGATTCTCACATTTAGTTTTATTGAACAACATGAAAAAATAAGACGAGGACAAATTTCACACATATATTCCTTTATTCCATTTACCATCTCTGGACAAAAAGGAAAGCGCGTAAAAAGAAATAAGGCAACAGAAATCCTCCCTCATCCTCCGGCTAAAGCTCGCCCTACACTGAATAAACAGCATCAGGAGACACCCGGGTAGCGCAGGTGAGGGGGAATCTGAGACAAATGGCTTAATAAAGTGAGAAGCAGTTTTGCATAGCGGCTCCCTACAGGCAAAGGCACAGTCACTGCGTAAGCATCTCCTAACTAAGTTTAGCCTGACAAAACGTTCACCTCGCTCCTGCGGAGTGAGGTGAACGTTGTGAGCTGGCTACGCGAAGCTCCATTAAGGCCAGGGCAGGAGGAAACGCTTGACTAATTACTTCATTATTAACAGTCGGCCATTACGCTCCTTACATGGAGTACACGGTCTCTGTAGAGTAGAAAAATAAATGAACCTGAGGGGGTGGAGGGTGCCGGGGGGGGAGGGGGTGGTATGGCAACAGAGCAGGAGCACATTCAAACTTACAGTATATAACATCCGAGGCTTATATATGCACAGTGTCCAAACAGAAAGACCTTACAGTTACAATGTAAATTTATAAGAAGCACTTCACTTGTGATTGTCAAGAAAAGAAAGGCCAAACATTTAACAGCAGCAAAAAGCCATCCCTTGTTTTAACATATCACAATACAAACATATCCAAAAAACAAACAACAGTACTCTTAATAGTAATAATAATAATAATAATATGGAATGTTTTTCCCTCACAATTCTCATGATTATCAGCAAAAGACAGAGAAAGCAGGGCCAGGATCGAGGCACTTAGAGAAGAAAAGTACAGCAGAGTGAAGATCATAGTGCAAACAAGATGCTTTGAAGGCAAAGGAATGATTCAGCTTGTGATTGTACATTAAATTAAAAATAAAAATGTTGACAAAGAAGTGATGGCATGATAAATGACTCCAGAAAGCCTGAAGTGGAAGTGCAAGCAAAAAGGATCTGCAGAAGGTGCAGGGAGGCTGTGGGTTCCAGTGCATGTCTGTCTTTGGTTTCTTGAGTGGCTTGTTGATAGAAAATACAACAGGGTGTAACATCTTTTAAAGGACGATTGAGTTGGTTTTGGTTTGCTGTGATTATCTTCCAAACAAAGACACCGCGAGACGGCTTTACCTGGCGTTCAGACGTCGATGCGGCAAAGTACAGCTGTGGAAGAGTTCCTGAGTCAGTGGAGTGAATGTGTTTGGTATGAAGCGGAGGCTGCATGTGTTTATTGGTCGGAGGTCGCGGGAGGCACCAAATACGGGGCGTTCCGGCGTTCTGCGTGCGACTTCTGCGGCGCCCCTTTGCCGCCGTCCGTTGCCGTCTCGGACGCAGCCTGCCTCTCGCACAGGCTCCCCAGCAGCTGGGCCGTCTGGAAGACGGATGCTTGCCCGGCTGGCTGCAGCGATCGGACCTTCTGCAGGTTCTGCAGCGTCCTCAGCATCTCGGCGGACACGATGGGCAGGTGCCGCTCCTGGATCAGGCTGGCGCCGGTGGGCCGCAGGACAGTGTCGCGCTGAGCAGGCTGCTTGGCGGTCGGTCTGGGCCGCTGTGCCGCCGCCGCCGCTCGCGGAGAGACCAACGAGGTTTTCTTCAGCGGCGGCTGGAAGTCCTCTTCGTCCTCTTCTTCCTCCGCTTCGTCTGCTTCTTCGTCCTCCACAGACTGGTCGCTGGAGATGGTACCGTCACTCAGCCCCTCGTCGTTTCCACTTTTGTCATGGTCGTCGTCCTCTTCGCCGCAATCTCCGTCCGTGATGTACACCATGTTCACGGGAAGAGAGGTGAACTGGTAAACGAGTCGCTGGCCCTCCACCTTGTTTAGGATGCCCCGCTGGTAGTAGTACCTTCACAAACACAGGGGAATAAACATCCAATCAGGTCTCAGTTTAAGATTGAAGAGGAAGTTGGATCTTAAAGCTGATTTTAAGAGAACAGAGATGTTTTGTTGTTTAGAGCTATACCGATCCATTTGTAGTTTTTTCTTGTACCGGTCAATACATGCTTTACACATCCAGAAGCCATGTCAAAGAGCAGCTGGTAATGTTATCAGATTGAGTTCCAACAGCAACAAGTGCAAATTTACAACTTTTAATGTAGATTTGACTAATTTAGCTGCATCTGCCTTTTGAAAGTCTGTCTATATTGTTTGCTATCCATTGTTAATATGTTTTGCTTGGTCTGTTAATCAATTATGTTTTGTTCAATTGAAAACTTGTTTAACATTTATCACCATTATCTCATTTCAGTGGAGGAAGAAAAAGCAATATAAGCTTCAAGAATCGCCCCCCATAAAATTTAGCATACTGATGTCAAAAAAATCTTTATTTTTCTCCCCACAGATTTCATTGCCATGGAAGATTAATTTTCAAAATGTATACAGCTTCGGAGGTAAAAATTCAGCATTTTTTATTTAACTTTTTCATATTTTGTCCATCCATCTTTTTAGGGTCGCAGGGGAGGCGGGTTACACCCTGGACAAGTCAGCAGTCTGTCACAGGGCAACATGGAGACACACAGGACAAACACTCTCATACGTATTGGCAACTTAGAGAGGCAGAATGTTTTTAGACCGTGGGAGGAAGCTGGAGTACCCAGAGAGAACCCAATCATGAGCATGGAGAACATGCAAACTCAGTGCAGAATGACCCCAGGTCGGGATTTGAACCCGGAATGTTCTTACTGCAAGTTTTGTCACAAAGCTAAAATTTGTTTTAGTGGGATTTTATTTTTTGGAACACTGTTTTTCAAAGTGGGGGTGCGGGGAGCACAAGAGGGCGCTAGAGGGATCTCAGAAAGATGGAGGGAAGATGGAAAAAAAAAAAAGAATTAAAAGGTTGTATTTTTCCACTTCACAAGTACTCACGACTTTGTGAAGCGCTGCTTCTTAAATTTTTTAAGTGAAGCCGCACCATTAAAACAGGACCGAGGTCCAAAACTCCAACAAAACCCTCCTAAAGAAGCTGTACCTGAGTGCTCTTCCCATGGTCTCATAGTTCATGTCCGGTTTGTTCTTGTGTTTGCCCCACAGCCTGGCCACGGCTTTGGAGTTGACCAGCTTGAAGATGCCCGCCTGCGGATCGGTCCATTTGATGTAGCGAGGACAGACTTGTCTGTCCTGCAGCAGCTCCATCAGAAACTGCCACAGGTAGAGGGTGTTCCCTCCTAAAGCAGAAAAAACACACAAAACAGAACAATAAAGGAAGAGACAAAGAAAAATAACCAGAGGAGAATAACTTTAGTGAAGACTTAATAGAAGTAGTAAGAAAACTTGTATTTGGCTCAAATGGAATTTTTTTACATATTCTCTGAAACATAAGTCTGTGGGAAATAGTAAGTTGTTTCCCCATTATTAGCACATTAAACAACAATGATGATTGACAGCACTAAGACCCTCCTCCTGACTCAATTGGTTGTTTTTGCCTGAGTAGATTGCAGTAGGACCACAGGGTGGAGGCAGGAGTTAGATTTTTTTCACAGATCATCTCTTATGCTACACTCTCGCGACATAATGACAGTTTAAAGAAATACGTATGAAACATATTGTTTATAAAAGTTACATACTGCAGCTTTAAAATAAAAGTACCTAATAATTTGCTAATCTACAAGAACTAGTTTTCACTGAACAACAACTGGCATCTGAAAAGGAGAACTGCAAAATGGGGTCTGAATGATTTTGGAAGACACTGCCTACCTGCCAGTTTGACATTTCGGACCTGCTTTGACGACAGACTTGTGTAAGAAAATGTGGTTAAATGACTCAAGTAAAAAAAATACCGACCAGGCAGGAAGTGACTCAGAGTTGCTTTGGTTTGATAAGGAGTCATGATCTGTCATATTTCATAAAAGCCACCTGGTCTACATGGGGATCAGAACCAAAATAACAAGGGAATAGGGTTAAAAATAGAGCTGCACTGTAAAGCCCTTTCTAAAAGCTTTTTATTGTGTTGCAGGCTTTTGAGATTGTTTATATGAGGGCCTGAAGAAGACAAATCTCAACTTGCGTGTTTGAACATTCCAGCAACAACCAAAAGCCCTTTAAACAATAATAATAAAAAAGGCTGCTTGTTTGCAATTTTTTTGTAAATAATTATTTAACAAAGAATCCCCTTTAAGACATCTGACATGCATCAGATGTCCTTTATGCAACCTTTGATAAGTACTGCTTGTTCATGTGTCAGAAGCAAATTATACCCGAGGCTCCTCCGTATTTCTATCATTTATAAAAATGACTCATTCTGACTGTTTGGAAACATTTTAGGTCGCAAAAAGCAGAGTCACGATGTGGAAACTGAAGAAGCACCAACCATCACTCCTAATAAGGTGAGAGAGTTTTGAAACGACAGTCGGCATGGCAACATGTCAGACGGCCTGCCTAATTAACCAGTTGATGGCAACTTATGTCATGCTTTGCAGAAAGAGCAAAGCAGTAAAATGAATAATCTTCTCTGCAGAGTAAATAGAATATTCTCCTGCTGTTTATTCTCTACTCATATTCCAGACACACACTTCAATGCTCTTCGGCTCTGTTGCCACTTAAGTACATGAAGTATGATTTGTGGCCACGCAACTGCTGGTTGTTTCATTGTTGAAAGTGAATGATGTGAGCCCAAAGGTATGCGCTTCGAATCAAAAACATGAGTTTATTGCTTTTGCAAAGATGGTGACTCGTTTATTCTTTTTTGTTTTTATTTCCCGCAGTCTGTGTTGCATATCTAATTGTGTTTGTGCTGAAATATCAAAAGGAAACAGAAGAAATGTGCGTACCTGCAGTGGTTCGTGCATTTAATCACTAAGCCCAGACCTTTGATGATCCAGAACATGTTATGTTTTGAAATGAGAAAATCTGAATTTAAAAAGCTCTTTGCAGTGAAAACTTCAGTCCGACTGAAATAAAAATAGCAGTGTGAAAGTCTTACTACAGATAAGACTGCGGCGCGGGGGCCACTTACGGCTGACCTGCAATCATGGTGGTTGGTCCAGACAGACACTTTTTTTTCTCTTAGGGCAACACTTTTTACAGATAAGTAACATCTCCTTTTAAAAAAAAAACCTAAAGGTGCAAAATGCAGATTTCTAATTATTAAAGTATTCCTAATTTTGGAGCAACAAGAACCACCAACATTGACTTAGTTTTTCTCAAAAGCAAATATTACTTCCCAAATAAGAAAATCGACCCAAATAATGTCAAAACCGCATATTTTGAAAATGTCCTGAAAAATTATCTACAATTTTTGTGGCCCCAACTACTTCCAACTCAATGACTTTGGGTCTCGTGGCGAAATGTTTTGACACCACTGGTGTAGACTTTGACTGAGCCACTATAACACATGTAACGCACTCTGATCTATACTATTCCATCACAGCTCTGGATAACCGAATGCTTAGAGTCAGAAGTTCAGATTTAGCACCAGGTGATATATGAAAACTAATGATGTTTTCCAATACCTTTGTTATATTTGTCCTTCTTTACTTTGATATCCGGTGTAGGAGACTCTGCCCTCCGATGTCGAGGTTTCTTACCTGCTCACACAAAATCAAATAAAATGTTTTTAATCCACGTGTTCCCAGGTGACCTCACCCCTCCGCCTCCGCTCAGAAAGATAACAACTCACTCCTCTTTCTAGACTGCAGCTGCGCCGCAGGCCTCTCTTTGTGCAACGAGTGCCACTGCGACTGGTCAACGGCTCCCACAACGCCCTCGGCGGACACGGTTACCTGGGTAACGGGAGCGGTGATGACATCGCTCAGTGACGGGAGGAAAGCCTGGGCTGTGGGGGTGGGGGAGCAGCACATAAACAGATTTAATGAAAGAGAACATCGTATCTAAAAATAACGTCTCCCAGCACAAACCACTTGTGTATCAGAAAGTGTGCGTGTGTGTGGGCTTACAGTAGTGCTGTTCCAGCGAGAGTGTGTCAACGCAGTCCATGTCAAGGAGCGAGTCAGCAGCAACAAGCGTCTCCATGGTCTCCTCCTCGCCGCTCTCACATGGCTCCACTGCAGATCAAAAAAACACGTTGAGATACGGGAGGATGGGATTCAGACGGAGAGGTCACCAAAACATTCCCTCGCTTCCTGTGATGCCGCCTCCCCCGCAAACTCAGAAAAGAACTTCATCTAAGGTGAGAGTAGATCTCCATAGACGTCACAGAGCTGGACGATAAAAAGACAGCAATATATAATATCGCAAAATAGGTTTTGCTTGATAGGTGTATGAGAAAGACTTGATATAGACCTACAATATACAGAAATTATGAATAGCCTATGATAAAAAAAAAAGTTGCTCCGTGCCGGACCAACCGAGTGGATCAGCTACGTCAGGGTTTCTTCAGGTTTCACCAACTCAAATTTATGAATGGAGTTTAAGACCTGTGTTGTGACAGAGATGTACCAGAAACAATGTGTTTACAATAAATTAGCACTTACCCACGATGGACGTAAAAAATCGTGGGTAAAAACAAATAGCTAGCTATAAAGCGTATATTAGCAGCTGGTTACTGGTAGTCAACCGCTTTGAATCACAGAACGCAATGAAGATGTCTGCAGGTGACTCAAACTTCAGCCTGAGAGAAAAGTCCCGCAAGACAAA
Source organism: Brachyrhaphis roseni (assembly GCA_903066815.1). Classification (NCBI taxonomy): domain Eukaryota; kingdom Metazoa; phylum Chordata; class Actinopteri; order Cyprinodontiformes; family Poeciliidae; genus Brachyrhaphis; species Brachyrhaphis roseni. The sequence continues at coordinate 62,730 of CAEFZY010042886.1, forward strand.
AATAAAAATAAAACTACATAAGTAGAATACACCTTGTTCCAAATTATTATCCAAATTGGATTTAAGAGTCATAAAGATTAATTTTTTTGTTGTGCTATTAAATTTATAGATGGTATTGTGTGTCAGGGCTCTTTGAATCACTGTAATTAATTTCAGAGAGCTGGGTTGATTAGTTTGTCTGGTGAGCTCAATTAAAGGAAATCTACTTAAGAGCAATTCATATGTTAATGATACCAGAAAACACTGGATCATTATAAAAATAACTATTCTTTGCTTTATACTGTGATATATGTTGATTGATAGTGATTTTATGGTGACAGGATTTTTTTCCCCCATATTGCCCTGCCCTGCCCTACATCAACACGAGTTAAGGAGTCATCTTTTCAATGCAGATTTAGCCAAAACTTTCCATTTTCTACGGCTGATTGGACAGACATTATAAATGCACATGGTTTTAATTGGTCTGATGTCATATCACATCTATAATAGAAACACTACAGCTGCATGAAGCCAGAGTCGACTGGAAGCCTGCTACCATACCTGACATACTAGAGAATGTGATTTTTTATTTATTTATTTATTTTTTTTACATATAACCACTTTAATTTCTATACATTCTGCTTACAGGCAGTGAACTTTCCTTGGAAACCTTTAAATTACCTTTGCTCAATGTTTCTCAATGCTTTTTGAATTTTCTTAAATAACAGTGCCTGATTTTCTTATGTTTCCTCTTTTAAATCTGATGGCACAATTGGCAGTTTTGTCTTTGGGACAAAAAAAAACAAACAAAACCCCACAGCAGACGAGTAACGTTCTAAAGACAGAAAATTATGGACAACCTTAGCATCGTCTTGATGAGACTTCAACAAAGCGTCTTCAGTCAGAGGCTTCTTCGGGCTTAGTGTAATACTGACTGCAACAGAAGATCCTTTCAGCCCTAAGCTGTCATCTACAACAGCTATTTAAAGAAACTTGTGCAATATTACATTTAATTTCCCGTTGGGATTAATAAAGCATGTTTCTCATGAGTCTAAATTTTTTGATATTCAGGAAAAAATGCAGGAATGCAGAATGGGTAAAAACCTAAATGTTGTCTAAAAAGTGTTCTGCCCTACTGTATGTCATTTAAAACAAAATTACAAATAAATAGGTGCAATGGCGCTAAATTACTAACAAATTACAAAGTAACAAGCAACTAATACTAAAGGGTCTATGATAGGTATCTGGAAAAACATTGACCAAAAACTATCTAAAAATAGCAGGAAAGTTATTTCCCTTGGAGACAAAATACTACTAATAATAATAAAAACTCAATACTGCAATATTACAGGTTTATTCTTTTTTATCTTTAATATTGTTTCTCACCATAACACACGCTATTGTAATGTTATTAAAGTCTGTACTGGCGTTTTCCTTAAACCAGCAACTAATAAGTTTTGAGATTCATTTACAGTACGCCTCAACAACCTGTTAATAAGTAACAGACTGAGTTAAACTGTCTACACGCTGTTCTCTTATCAAGAAACATTCTGGTACAACTCGCTCCTTTTCACTCATCACACGCAACCACGTTTATGAAACATAATGTACGGTATGTATGGTCACGACAGAAACGGGGTCTATTGTTTTCCGCGCATTTATTCACGAGGTGACGAGGTTGTGAAGCAGCTCAACAGACCATCTGCTAGCTAGCAGCTACTTGTCTTCTGCTAGGGACAAAAGCTCCACTAAACCCACCGCGTAGGTACAAAAACAAACAAAAACACCCACTGGGTTCGTGGGTATGTCCTCCATGTTGTAGAAACTTTAAAAGGAACTCTCCTCAGCTGTCTCCGAGTCCTTCTCTAAACCAGCTGTTACCGGGGGGCTAATGCAGCCGAGGACCTCTGCGAGCTCTTAACAGCTGTTGCTCTCACAGATAAACACGACCCCGGCGACATGCCTTACTGTTTCATTATGACGATGCCACCAGGAGAGCCGCAGCCTGCTTTCACCGCGTCCTCAGCATCCTGTTGGGACTCCTTCACTAACAGGAGCACGCTAGGAATGTTTTGTTTCACTTCCTGGACTTTTTTTTTTGCGGAGGGTGGGCCATGTGCTGTGAACCATAGTGCGCATGCGCATAGATAAGGCGCTGTTTTTTTGTTTAAGTGCTATGGTTTACAACAAACCAAAACCCACAATTCAGTTACACAAACAAAGAACAGCTCGCTTGAGACACTGCAAAAAGAGAATGGAGCTCCAATTAAAAAAAAAAGAAAAAAAGAAGAGTTAACTTGTGACATGTAATCGAATTAAGTTTGTAAAGCTTAATTCATTCATGTTTGCTTAGCATGAGAACTTAATAAACTTAATATATTATATATTAATTGTATTACTTGTAATACATTATTTTTCTTTGAGGTGGATTACTGGTTTTCTTTTTTCAGTATAGTTGCACAGCAGTCACTAGCAGCCTCTGCAGAAAGGTTTGCTAAAGGCAACTTCTTTGGCAACACCAGAAGGCCATTGCTAAAGAGGTTGCCGTTTCGGAGTGTTGTGTCCGAGCCTAGCATTTACAAAGTTGAGTGGAAGGAAAAAGTGTAGCATAAAAAGTTGCATAATCAAGAGGGAGACCTACAGCCTGGCAAATATTGTCAGGCTGCTTGGATTCAGTACAAGTTAATACAAAAGGAGGAGCACCAAATGTTCAGTACTGTTTAGTAGGCTGGCATTTCAGAATCAAAATCCTTTTCTATTGATCTTATGTAAAGCATGGCTGCAACTAACAAATATTTTACTCATTTATTAATCTATTGACTAGTCTTACAATTAATCGGATTTAAACAAAAAAAAGTATATTCTGTGGACTTTTCATGCAACATTAAAAATACATTATAAGATGTAAATAAACAAACAATACAACTTCTTTTTTGAAATAAGAAATAAAAATGTAATTGCCTAAAGTGCAATAAAACGGCATTCCTTTGGCAAATCTGAACCAGGTGAAGCTAAAGCTATGCCACTTGAGAATTTCTGGCTAGAGCATTTTCACAAACACAGGTGCTTTTATCTGAAATGCAGAATGTAGATCATTTTTGTACATTTAATTAATATTTCTCTGAATATGTCAAGCTTGTTTCAGTCTCCAGTTAACGAATAATCGATTACTGCACGAGTTGACGATGATTTCAATAAACCGGTTAATCACAATTAATTTGATTAATCGTTTCAGCTCTATATGTATTGTTCCACATTACATTTCAGGAGACTGAATTTGCAGCACAGTAAGTCACAGTTAACAGCAATAAACACTTGAACTCTGTCAGTCTGTGGGTGAGTGCCACGTCTTAAAAAAACCGACTACTCACATAAATGACATTTTCGACAACTTTGTGACTGAGATGCAACCGGCCGAGTGGCAGACAGCGTGAGTGTGTGTGTGTGTGTGTGTGTGGGGGGGGGCTGACCTTTAAGCAGCTCGTGGTGATCCTCCGTCTGTGACTGTTCACCCATCAGACCGGTGTATGTCAGCAGGTGTTGATGGGGGACCTCCTCCACCACCACTGCAGGGTACTCTGAAAACATCCCCATCTGAAACCGGACGGTTGTTTTACATCAGATACTGGCTTTGGTAATTAAAAAAACAACCACAAACAAAACAAACAAACTAGATCTCACCTGTGATGAGCTGAAGTGGTCACTGGCGAAGTCAAAGATGAGCTCCGGCTGCTGAAGCATGGCTGTTTGTCCTGAAGCAACTCCAACGTCATGAAAACAACATCACAGGCCCCTCCGGCGAGGAGGATCTGAACCAGCGGAAAGGTGTTGTTGGATCTTTCCTGCGAGAAACTCTTCGCCGAGCTGCCCGTCTTGTGGAGGAGTGAGGCGAACAGCTACACTAATTGACCAGAGACAGAGAGGCGTCACAGGAAACTCATGTTGCTCTGCTTCGATTCTTGACGAGGAAGTGGAGGGCGGGGGGCGGTGAACTGTCCTGTGGTCTGACTGAACCTGCCACAGAACAACAGAGAGGCACCAGGGAACAAAATGTGAGTGAGGGGAGCCGTTAGAGGTACAGCTGCACCTGCAGAGAGCCACCGAGGGATCAAACCTAATTTCTTCAAGATATTCTCAAATATTTATCCAAGTATGAGATAAAAAATAAAAAAATTGGCATACTTTGCCTCGAGTGGAAAAAGAAGACAACATCGGTATCTGAGCTCAAGTCTCTCTGTTTTACATATCTTAATTCTTTCGCTCTTATCACAATTCTAAACTGGGCTAAACCAGCAACAGGAAGGAAGCTGTGTGTGTGTAACTGTGCGCGTGTAAGTGTGTGTGTGAGTCAGTATCTGTGGGGTGGGTGGCTGTTTTGGGTCGAGGGGAGGCAGCTGGGTTTGAACTTGCAAGATCACGTCTTTGCACAACGTTTGTGGCCTCAGGGTCGCGCATTCCCCACAACATGGCCGTGAAGGAGGAGATATTAAGAACAACACCGACGGGGCCCGGCTCCTCTCCGCTACTCCTTCTTTCACTTCTCGTTTCTTGTTTTCTTTTTCCCTCCCTTTTTCCGCCTTCTGCCCAGCACACATGCGCCGCTGTTAAATTCCTGAGTCCACCAACCAGAACCCGATGTTCTCTGAGGGAAATTATTCTCCATGTGCTTCCGAAAATATCTCTTGTTCAGTCTCTTCAAACTTATTCCTGTCTAATCAGGTTGGAATTACATCTCAATGTATTTTATTTGAGGGGTTTTCTATGGTAAACCAACCCCAAGTAGTGTATAATTGTGAAATGGAGGGAAAGTTATGCATATGCGTAGAACATTTTAGATTTTTTGACAAATAAAATCTTAAAAGTGTGGCGTGCCTTTGTCTTTACCCCACTTCTACCCCCTTTTTTAAAAAATCCACTGAAACAACCTGCTATAGTGGACAGAGCAAAGGGAAGATTGTGCAAAAGCTTCTTCTTTTTTTTTTTGTTCACCCAATGTTTTTTAAAACCGTTTTCACTGCATTAGAACAAATGACAACAGTAATAACAACTTAATAACTACTTGCCTGGAATAAACAAAGTAAACCAAGTTCTCCCTACACAACCAGTATAATGCAAATCTTGACTGGGGGTCAGATTAAGGAGGAATTACATTCTCTTTCAGTACATCTCATAGGGAAACAAAATTACAAAAGTCAATTTGTTGCTGTTGGGGTAATTTTCTCTAATGGAACTTCTGTAGATAATTCAGAACGCAATCTACTTAGTTTTGGTCTTTGTATATTATTCCACTAGTGAGCTATTATTTTGTTTGCAAAATAGCGTTCTTCAAATCTACAAAAGTCTCCTGGTTCTTTTTAATCTTGAGATCTATTTTTGTTTTAAATTATAGTCATATTTTAGAACTAGGCCTGTCACAATAAATTTTGCTGCAATTGTCATAGAAGTTATTGCGATAAACAATAATACCGTTGTTTTGCGATCATTTTTCCAGTGATACAACAGCAGTGGAATAATATTCCAAGTGGACCCTCTCAAAGATCAATAAACTTTAATTTCTAACTGATATTCATTTTAAATGTCCAAAATAAGTTTTAAAAAAGAAGACTGACCTTGAGCTATTTGGCAAAGACAAATGGGTGAACGTTTCACCCGTCAGATGTGCCTCAGTGAGGCTAATAAAATGATTATAGGCCACTTTTCTTCAGACTTTTTTAAAAAATTTTTTTACTGGTGACACATAAAATGAAAACTGTGTTGTTTTATCACGTTAAATCCCAGTAAATGCACAGAGGTTTGTGGTTTTAATGTGACAGAATGTGAAAAAAGGGGGAATAAAGCTGTTGCCACGGCGCAGTTTAGCCCCCCATCCCCCTCGCCAGCATCAAATTTAAGGTGTAAACATTGCTACCACACCTGCTCCTACCTTCAACCCTCTTTTATTTTCCTTTTAAAAGCTTCACACACACGTTTAGGTTTTGTTTGTGTTGGATCTCGCTCTGTGAACAATTTACGTCCAAGGATGTAATTCCAGTCTCTTTGAAACTGCTCCTACATTTTAAACCCAATTAATCCTCATTTGTGGTTAAAAACTACTTCTTTTTTTTCCCCCTAACGTGAGAAGGGATGTTTTGTTTTTTTTAACTCTCCTTTGGTGTGTACGTGTGAGATAGAGTCGCAGCGTGTTTGGGTCAGTTATCACACAGGAAGCACAGCTCAGTTAGATGGAACCACTTCCTGAGTTTCTGGGCCAAACGCTGCCAATATCTCTGCCAGCAGTGGCCTTTTCTTCCTCAGCTTCTGATGCGCCCAGTTGTTTTTAGCCTTCGTGATATTAATATGACCTGAGAAATGACAGGTCAGCATGTGGATGTATTTGTTATCTGATGGTACACGAGGTGCAAAACATTATTTTAGAAAAAACACACGCCTCCAAAATGAGCAGACTGTTTTAGTTATCTTTAAAGATATCATCTTGTGGGGGATTTTTAAAATTTTTTTTCCTTCACCAACAAACGTAAACTGGATATAAAAACGCAGCTGGGTAGCAAAGTTTGATGTTTGTGTTTAACTTTCCATTTCTTGAAATGCTAACTTTTTAAAGCTATTTAAAGTGAAGACATGAACTTCTACATTTTGTGTTTTGGATCGGTGACATCACAAAAGGCATTTAGCTGAAAAATCAGCTTGGGGACGAGCAGCTCTGATGAATTTTGGACTTTGATTCTGAAGCAGACGAGTTACATTCCATTCCGCTCTGGTTCTTCTCTCCAAATTTAGCTTAGATCCATGCAGTGTTTTTGCACACAGTCACATTTTGTGCTACATCCATTCAGGTAACTCAGCAAATTTAGATTAAAATGCAAAAAAAAAAAAAAAAAAGAGGGAACAAACTTGGTTTGGTTGCCACATGCTGTATGTGATGTCACTCGGGGTGTGCACGTTGTTTTTGTGAGGCTGAATTTCAATTTGAAATAAAGAACATTTTACATCAAAACTGGAACACAGGGAAAAAAACAGAGTTGCATCTTTTTCTGTAGGTGTTGCTTTCGTATAAGTCTCCCCTGTAGATCAAATCACATCATTTAGATTTTATTCAAAATGGAAATGTTTAGTTGAGGTGTATGTGGTTTTTTGTTTTCAACATAATTTCAAAGCAACTTCTTTCCAAAGTCTGCATGTTTCACTCTAGGTTAAGACTCAATTCATAGTAAATGTTAAGCCTTTTGGTAAACAGTAAACAAAGCATCACATTTCTGAAATATTTTGTTTTCGTATAGAGAACATAGAATGTCTACATAAAATTTGCATTTCCCAATAACCAAACGAGCTGCTCCAGGTGGAAGCCGTCGAAGCGTCATGTTGAAATGTTTGTCCACCTTAAGACATTTTCAAAAACCATAATTAAGGAATATAATTATGACAATATGTATAATTAATATAATTAAAAAGTTATCTTCACTGAAAAGAAGAAAGGCCAGAGGAGGCATTTGAGCAGATAATTTAGGCTGTGGGAATTAAAAATTGCAAAAATAAATTATTGTTAATAATGTGATGCTACAATTTGTTTTGACAATAAGTATTGAGTAAGTATGGTTTGAAATGCTCCTTTTATTGAAGATATGAAGGAACTGGATAGTCTGTTATCTGTTCAATCACAATAAACTTGTTGAATACAGAAATAGAGCTTGTATCACAAGCCAGCAGCCGCAAACCATTTAGGAAACTGACAAACTGCAGTGTTCGATGCTGTTTTCAGACCTTGTCTGATAATTTAAAAAAAGTTACTATTGAAATGAATCAATAAATCAGTTTAAGGCAAATAAAACTATTTAATCTCAATATGAGGGTTAACCCAGTATTGAAAGTGAAAAATTTGGCTTTTTAATATCTATTTTATTGAGTGTAAAGTGCAGCATGGGCTAGCTATATATTGTTTGTCTTTAAAAAATGAAATCATAAGAGAAATGTCATGTCACTAAAAAAGGAAGTGCAGTAAGCATAACAAAGAAAACAATCCAGTTATAACGTTATGGCTGTATTTATTTTTAACTGGGGCTTTAGACTTTCACGCATACCAAGAAAATAAATCTGTTATGGTAGAAACACAAATCTAGAGCTGTTATCCCTCTGAAATGTTTTAAATATGAAAATGACAAACCTTCTATAAAACGCATTTTCTGATCTGACTCTATGAAACAAGTAAATAAATTGGCCATAGAAAGAGGTAAAAGAGTTCGAACTGTTTGTCATATGGCCAACAAATGATGTACACAGCAGTTAAATACTAAAATATACTGCTGAGTTTAGCAGATGTTTTGGAATAAACATGCTTATTATGCCCAAAATTATTGCTTTTTGAAATTCTGCTCTCTATAGAGTAACCCTGACATGCTTACAAGCTAACATTAGTTAGTATGGCCAAGCTATTAGCTCAAATTGCTAACCTGCATTCTGCTTGTTAATACACTTTTTTTTCTCTCTGAAGAGTTTTTGCAGCGCTAGTGGCTCATAATTTTTATGACAGTGGGCTGACAGGAAAGGGGGAAGGCATGCAGCAAAGGTTGGCGGGACCGGGAGTCGAACCCACAATGTCCGCGTCGAGGACTAAGGTCTCCAAACGTGGGGCATGCTAACCTCTTGCGCCACCACAGCACCCCCCTGCTTGTTAATACTCTTGTCGCTCTGGCCTCTGAACATGCAAACTGTGCTTTTAAAAAATTATTAATATCACTAATGGGTGATGTGACTTTAGTTTCCATGTCATCACTTCCTGAACGGCCAAATGACTTCCAAGCTAGCGACGCATGCAAGCTAGGGCCAGCAGGCAGTGAATCTGCTTACACTGAACTTTAGCATTCTGTTAAAAGGACTTCAAACTCAGAGACCGGAGTGACGGAAAGTGTTAGTGGTTTTGACATAGTAATTTTTGCCCATGGCTTCTTACATTTAAGAGCAGTTTAAAGTGTGTAGTTAGCAAGGCCCTGCTAGCTGAGAACCAACAATGCTAGCCACCGCTCCACCCCGTATCTCTACTTTGTGTGGCAGACCTGCTCACTCCAACAAGAGCAGGTCAGTCTTAGGTGGAAATGTGGAATCAGTACCAAAAACAGCATGCTAATAGAAGTAGATTAGTGGAGTGAATACAGCATTATTTCTGAACAACAGAGAAGTTTTTGTGAAGCACCTGAGGCTAAATGAGTACAGCTTTGAAGGTACAAAAAGAAAGCCTAAACTGAACAGATACTAGGGGCAGTACATGGACGAAAACCGGTCTTTTGTAAATCAAGCGGTACTTGTGGAGACATGCTAGCGCTATCATCAAATGTCACTGGCACTAATTTAGTTTAGAGCACTGAAACTCTTTGACATTACATCATCTACTTTTTAACCACAAGAAATGAAAGAAAACTACTTGTTCTTGGGAGTTTTGAAGCATTCTGAAAAGTTACATGAAGAAAGACGATGACTTTTTTTCCCCTGCAGAATTATATTTGTTTGCATAGTGACCTGTGGTTTAACAGAAATAAATGAGTGGAAGCTTTTTGCCAGTGAAGTGTGTTCATGTGGTTTGGAGTCTGAATCAGAAAAAAACATCTATGATTCAAACCGTTTTTCCCCCCTCAGTCCCATAACAATTAATGAATTGCTTTAAAAAAAAAAGTTGTGGAGGATAAACATGCCTGCTTACCTTATCATTAAGTAACTATATAATTTTGTTACACAGCTACAAAAAACTACAACGTACTACAGGGATTTATGCTATAGACATACACAGAGTAGAATGTAACCCTGAAAGGCAGTAGAAATGTGGTATTGAACATTTTTAAGTTTCCACTTCAGTCTCCAAGATGGCTTCCCTCAGCATAATGCTGCCACCATCTTCTGCCACTTTGGGAATGGTATGCTGAGGATGATGTGCAGAGTTAGTTTTTCTAAGCGTGTTGCATCTTGAACGTGGGTCAAAATGTTCAGTTTTGGTCTCTTCGGACCTTTCGCAAGTTTAACCTCTGACCTGGGTCCAGGGCACTAGCCCAGGGCACCAGTTGTTTTTTGGGGGGTGGAGGGATCCGCAGGATTTTTATTTATTTTATTATTTTTATTTTACAAATGTGTGTTTTGCAAAATTGTACTTTATATAAGAGTCGCAGCCTATAAGTTGTAATACTACTTGGGACCTGTATGAAAATAAACAATACTCAAGTATTTAAAAATTAAGAGGTTATAGTAATATTTGGGGGGAACAACATGAAGCTACTGGCCAAGAGATGTATTAAACCTACAATTATCAGTTTGTATCATCAGTTCATATTCGGTTATGCAAAGGACTACCTATTAATATACTGTAATTTGCATTAATAATGGCCCGATTCTTTACTTTAGTCAACAGGTCACCAAAACAGTTTCCAGCCCATCCTTGTAAATCCTAAAATGATTTTACTGTAGTCTAGCTAGCCTGTCAGTTCAAGTCATAAGTAGCTTGGTAGATTTCTGTTTTCCACTGATGAAAACAGGTAAGTTTATGTGTTTAAAGCTTGAGCTATTATTTTATAACCTGTCCTGTCTGCTGAGTCACTTGGCCTTCATGATGATGTTTGTTCATTAATATTCTCTAACAAAGCTCTGAGTGTAATCTGGATTTACACTCAGATTAAATGTCACCCTGTTGAACTGTCATTAGCTATTTGTGACTTTGCATGGCAATTAGTTGCACTGAATTTTATTTATCCATATTAGATCAAAAAGGGCCTAATTTTTCAGGTTTTTGTGTCATTCTGTTACAAACAATATCAAGAACTTACAATAAAGTTGCGCTTCAAAGGAATAGTATTATGCTTTATGGGGACACTTTGTAGCACAGTCTTGTTAACTTCATTTGTTATATAAATGGTATATCAAACATGATTTAAAATAAATTTGACTTCGCAATTTAACACCTTGAAATTGGGCCGCTGTCTCTTTAAGAAGCTCCTGCTCTTTCCGACCTGCAGCCCATTATCACAGCAACGTTTATTCATTAAGCCTTTAACGTTTTTACCAGCGTTGCACAGAGAAGTAGCTCGTATGACGAGCACAGAAGAAGCGCAGTTCCACCAGGTGTTTGCTAAATGCCGCTGGCTAGTCTGAAGGAGCTGAAAGGAAAATGCAGCGTTCAGTGAGAACAGACGTTAAGGCATCCCATGAATGATTGCCACCGGAGACTAAAATGACTTCTCAAACAGAATCAAAGCAACACTCCAGGTATGTTTTTGATGAGGAAACAACTTCGTAACATGATGTTCTACATAACTGCCGCAACTTTAAATGGGACAAAATGAGAAAAGTTCGAGAGGTATGAATACTTCTGGTAAAATTAAACCTTTGATTGGTTGTCTCTAATCATTTTAAACAGTTAGCTTCATAGCTAATTGCTTTGTTCCTACTGTAACTGAAACATTTCTGAAAACAGAACGATTCTAGCCAAAGCACAATCGGTTTTTGGTGTAAAAATCAACCATCTTGTATAAGAGGAAACAGATAGAACTGTTTTTTTTCCACCTGGCAGCAGAACAGTATCATTTTTCCTGCCGTGACCAGAGACCTGTCCCCGGCTCCTTTATGTTGATCGTTAGCGAGGCCTGCAGCCTGCTGCCTCCGTAGAGGACACTCCAACTGTAGAGCCCTTTGTTCATCAGCAGTCTGGTCACATAGGTTGGTCCCTGTGGCCCCGGCGCTGGGATCCGAGTCTGTGAAGAGACTGCCAGGCCCCCAAGGACACTGATAAGCCCCCCACTCCCCATAACATTCATTCCCCAGTTTGTGCCAGCGCGCGTGTGTGTAAGCGAGAGCGAGTCAGAAAGTGAGATAGAAAAGAGCGCGAGTGTTTTTGACAGAATAGGACAGAGTATGCGTGTGCCTACGAGTGTGTGTGTGTGTGTGTGAACTAGGCCAGTGTGATAACAGCGTGGCAAGAGAGGGAGCAGATGATAAGCCCCTCTTGTTGCTTTGGGTAACCGGGCCTTGTTAAGTGAGCACAGTGAAATGGGGTGTGTGTGTGTGTGTTTGCTGGAGATGGGGAATTGGAGCACAGTGGAGGTGTTTGCAGCACTATTTTTTTCTCTTTTTTTTACGAGCAATTTGTGCGAACGGCAGAGCTGTGTCTGAAAGAAAAATTGTTTTTTTTATTTTGTTTTGTTAGCATTCTCAGGTAAAAAGCTTTAAAAAACCCCCACCACAAACAGCCACGCTTGGAAACCTTTTGCTCCCTGGAAAGTACTTTCACTTTCTCTTCGGCACATGTCAGACCCCAGCACACGTTTTTTTTCTTCTTCTTCCCCCCCACCTTCTTTTACAGAACAAAAAATCGCCGTAAGGGCTGGTGAACTGAGGAAGAGGCATGCTTACCTTATCTGTGCTGGGCTCGTTTCTGAGTGTGTGTGTGTATATGACCCAGCCGTAGTCGCCTGGAGGATCTGAGGAGAGGAGCGGAAATTGTTCTCATTACATCTGACAAACTGAGAGAGAGAGCGAAAGAGAGAGAGAGCCCTCATCTGCTCGCAGACCTGGGATCTGCTTCCCTTATTGTGAATTCCCAGGAACCAGGGAGGGAGTGACGCACACAGTCAAGATCAGAGTTGTCAGTTGTTGCTTCCTCTTTTTTTTTTTTTTATTCCAGAGAACTAGTTGAACACACACACTCAGTCACACCTCTTCCCCCAGCCTGTGAGATCTGATTGGTTACCTGTGTTGTTAGCGAAGGTAACCCATAGAGACCATTGTCAGTGTGAGGCAATGTAAACATGGCCTTATTTGCAATGTAAAGCAGCGAGCAGGCTTTCTGCAAACAAATGTGGTGCTTATATGAATGCAGACTAATAAGGTTAACACACTCCCTAAATATTATATTTAGCAAAAATAAAAAAACATCTCTAATTTTTCACACCTTAATGAGTATGAATGAATATGCTATCAGGTGTTTTTTTTATATATAATTATAACCCCCCCCTTCAAAACTCTCAGAGAAGTTTGCATTTTACATAAGACCCTCACGCCCCCTACTGGCAACAACTTCAACTTGCTCTTTTTAAAAATAAATCCATTTGAGTGTTTCCTAAAGAGCAGAAAAAGCTGACATTACAAGTGCGCCTCAGTAAATTAGTACATTATTGAAAAGTTACACAATATTGATTTATCCATAAAGCCTTTTAAAAAACAACACAATGTTGGGCAAAGTGCTGCACAGACAAAAGAAGGCAGAGTTCAAATTAAATGTTGATTTATTTCACTCACATATTCCACTCCGTGAAGCAGACTGATGTTTTGCTTTCGCTAATTATGGTGATTTCCTGCTTACGATTGTTAAAAACACACTATTTGAGATTAGAATCTTATACCAGAGCAATAAAAACATTCTTAATACGGAAATGTGGGCTTTAATAACAGCTTAAAGGTCGCTGTTTTCAAAAGATATTTTTTTAAATCTTACAAAACAAGCCTCATCGGGACACGTGTTCTCATTTACTGAGCTCTGCTTTATAAGTCTGTCTGTTCAGAGTCTGGTTTGGAGATCTTTAAAGGCTTAGAGGGCTGCAAGTGCTTACTTTTAAGCACTTGCAGTGTAAACAGCCTCTCTCTGAAACCATCACCGTGGCGATGACTGTACAACTGAGCCTTCTTCTGAATGGTCATGACTATTTAGATGTGTGAAGCAATGAACATCAGCGAAAATATGTTGTGACCTCTAAACCCCTTAACCCAGAAAAACAAGCCTTGGGTCGGCTTGTCTACTAGACCGACAGAAAGTGGTCTAGTATTTGCGCTAACATTGGAGAAACAACTTACCGCTACAGGACAAAACGATTATCCGCCGTCATCGGTGGCCATGCTGACAAGCCTTAGCATTCACCACATCAAGATCCGGTGTGGGGAAGAAGCTGTGGCGTAGCACAGAGCAAGCTGGAACAACGTGTACATGAGGATGATTGGCAGCACTAAGACCCTCCTCCTGGCTCGAATTGGATCTTGGTATTTTTCACAGATTGTCTGTCTCGTGCTCTACTGTCACGACATAATGATAATTTTGACAAATATTTAATAAACAATTGTATTTCTGGAATTCACTTGAATATTTTCCTGCCCTGACATCAACCACTTCGCTCACCTCCACCTCTAACAATAAACAGTACAGCCACACATGCGTGCCTGTGCTTCAAACTGTACCAACATTTTTTTAATTAATTAATTTCTTTTACATTTTTATGCAAGCTTGAGCAACGTCACTTCGTTCCACTTTGCGTCATTGAGGCGGCGCTGAATGACAATAAAGTGATTCTTAAATCTCTTGAGATATAAAGGTTTTCGCAGGGTACATGTGACAAAGAAGTATTTTCAGCTTCTAGATGATTGTGCAAACAAAAAAAACAAGAAGCTGCGAATATTAGAGTCTGACTGGAAGAGTGGAGTTGGAGGAATGTGTTGATTTCTACACAACATACAAACAGCGGGCAGAAAGAAGTTCGCCCTTCCGCCGCTTCTGGGCGGGAACCGGATCAGTCAGAGATCCAGGTTCCGGCGGACCATACAGCCGCTGTTAGCAAGGCTAATGTCTTGAGAAGCGGAGAGGGACGAAGGTTCTGTTCCATGTCTAATATGAGTTTTAAAAAATCCTGTTAGCTTGCATATTTTCTTCATCACCTCTCGGTCGCGTTCTTCTTTTTCTTTCGTCCCCGCGCTCCGCTGTCCTTCATTCTGTTGTCCGCCATCTTGAGAAATCACTCCCTGATGCTCCGCCCCAAAGCGTAAGAAGAGTCCATCTTGGACCAATAATAATCAAGCATTCATGATGGACGTTTGTCAGAACAAATCAGACATTTTTTCAACAACACCGCCAAAATCCTCTTAGTGATAAAATGAAGACATTCTGACCTCATTCATTCATAAAAATAGATATATCGGTGGCTATGCTGACTGGCGTGAACATTCACAACAGCAGAAAAGCTGTAGCGGTGGCAAAAAGAAAGAGAATCTATTCAAATTAAATACAATAGGTACACTTAATGAAATTGTATTGGCGATTAAGTAAGGCATTCAGCAAGTACTTTTACTTTTTATATTTAAGTACTTTTTTACTTTTACTTAAGTAAAAATGTTAATGTGATACTTTTACTTTTACTTGAGTACATTTTTGTCTGTGTGTTTATACTTTTACTTAAGTACATTTTTTGAGTACTTTCTCCACCACTGCTCTCCATATATGCGCTCCTGGCCTCGAAGTGACTCTTTATCTCGTCGCCCTGCCCCGATGGGGTTGTCGTCTTATCGTTCAGACAAGCAATAAAGGGCCACGTGCGCTAACAGGAAGAGACCGAGACACGAGACTCACCGTCCCCCTGACGGAGAGGAGATCCGAGGGAGGAGATAGATGGGAGAAATACTCCAGAGTCTTTGCTTCCTCAAGCTGATGAATTCCTCCTGCTAGCCGCGTCTGCTCACCTTCTGCCGCTGACGCGCGCGCGAGAGAGAGTGTGTGTGTTTTCGATGTACGAGGAATGAGCTGCATTCGGGTGTGTGTGTGTGTGTGTGTGTGTGTGTGTGTCGTTCGTCAGGCATTCCTTGAAGTGTGAAAATCACCGGTGTGTTCTTTCCTTGACGTTATTTCCCTCCAACACACAGCAACACACACGTTCACTCTATTAAAAAAAGAAGAAGCATATTTTGCTTTGTTCTTTTCAAATGCTAGCAGATGCTTTTGCAGAGACCGAAAACTCGCCTCCTTCTGTTATCAATCCACTACAAATATGCTAAAAACTCAGATGGAATCACAAAACATCAAGCGCTCCGCACTTCAAATTATTTCATGCTTATCAGATGCAGATTTTACTTAAAATGTGATATAAAGAAAATTTGTGAATGTTGCATTTAAACTATTAAAAGTGTTCAGATTGCTGCGCTGGCACCTTTTGAACTTTTGGAAAGCAACTGCTATCATGTTCAAATTTTATTTTTAATGCTGGCGCAGCCTGCTGTGAAGCACAAAGAAATGCAAAACATTGCATTGAGAGGAAAGTTTTGGGGGAGAAAATAAAAGTCAGATCGTCTAAACTTCCAACCTGAACTTTAAGACCCCGACCTGTCAGAGGACAGGAGAGGACAAACTGTTTAGCACAGGTATGTTTGTGTTGGATGCAGAATTGTTGCTGCATCTGGTGTATTTTTTTTTAAATTTTTTTAGTAACATATTTCTTCTTCTGCTGAGGCATTGTGAGAAAGCCGGAGGTCCACAGTCTCAACCCAAATGTGTTATTTTATTGATTAGTTTGGAGGTTGTTATTTTCATACACTGCAAAAACACAAAACCTTATCCAGTATTTTCGTTCTAGCTTGTAGTGCAGATATTTTCGTACACTTGAAATAAAACAAGCTTACAAGTAACTTTTCAGCATAATATAAGAGCTTATTTTCAGTAAATAGTTCCTGAATATCGATATAAAAAAATCTATTATTTCACCTTGTCATAGGTGAAATAATCGACATTTAATCGACAAATAAAAGGCATTTTCTCCGTGTGAAAAATCCAAGAATCTGCCAATGGAACTAGCACGTTTCATCAACATTAAGGAATTGTTCACTTAAAACAAGCTTCCATATATTTCCAAAACTATATTGTAAGCTAGCTTTGTCCTACTTTGAGTGTACTAAATATATTTGCACTAGAAATTAAACCAAAACTACTTGGTAAGATTTTGCCTCTTTGCTGTGAAGTTCCCCTCATTGATATGTTTACAATGGTTCTTTTGACGTCCTTTGAGCAAAACCCCCCCTCAGAGTCAGAGTGTGGTAGTCCGCCTTTCATCCAAAATTTACTGCTCTTTTTCTAGCAGTTATGAGTCACTCAGCTCCCCCTCTCCCCACCCCGTCCCCGCTGTATTAAATGTTTTCAATTTCTGGAAAGAAAAACACAAAAACACATGGAGATGTTGCTACATTTGGGCCCAGCATATGCCAGTGTCACTAAGAGAAAGGGAGAGGGAATGCCCCCCTTAATTCCAGCTCTGCCAAAAGATATCCAGGGATTATTGATGGAGGAGACAGTCAAACAGAGATACATTTCCTTCAAATAGACATTAGCCCCATTAAGAGAAACCTATATTCATTAACAACATCCATGGATATATACATCAATAACTGCAGTGAAAGGGACAACAGTAGACATAGTGAAAATACAGACTAAAGTAATAAAAGTACACAATAACGATAATACAAAATAAATTTGAAAGGTACACAAGCAAATAAAGGTTACAATATGAATTTAGTTATTGCTGTCTGAGTAGCAAGGAGAAGCCTAATAGATTTATTGGTTAGTTTATAGGGGCATGCATGAGAGCCGTCCTGTTACTTTACTTTTTTTAACACGATTTTGCTTGTTGTTGCTCGAGTCTTCTAATTTGCGATGCTAATAGAGAATAAAAGTGTGTTTTTGGCCGCTCTCCAGTACACGGAGTACCCACAGAAAGACTTGGTTTGAAAAAACTGCAAAGGGCTGATTAGGAAACCCCTGGTGTTCACCCTGTTCCTCTCAGATGGCCCTTCAGACCGCCGGAGCCGCGGCAACAGGCCTCAAATGTCACGCTTTCAGTAATCCTCAGACTTTAACGTCAAGTAAACAACTGAGGGTTTTGTCAGAAATGCTAGAAGGTAACGGAGCCGCTTCAACACCACTCGTCCTGAAGTTTTGTTTAGTTTTAACAAACATTGTCTTCATACATCTGCCGCATCAGGGGTGTTGTTATTGACAAATAAAGATGAGAATCTGTAATATATATGTTTTTACTGAAATCCTTCACAATTAACTGAACATGTTTTGATGCCTCTGAGAGCAAATCATCACGTTTCTTCTTCAGCTTAGGCTTACTTAACCTAATTGGTAAAATGCTTCTAGCAAATTAAAACCAAACGCCCTCTAGAATTGCTTTTTTCTTTGTCAGACATGACAAAAAATGTAGATATTTTCGTTTTGTTTGAGCCAAATCTGAGCTTTTTAAACCTCGGAACGCTGTGTGAAGTGTCCAGCACGGTAGTGGTAGTGTCATGCTGTGGGCCAATATTATTGCCAGCCATACTGACGCGACAAAACTTCCTCCATTCATCTCCCTGTAAACTCTCACCAGCTTCCCTGTCTCTGCCGTAGAAAATGATTCCCATAGCATGACCCTGCCACCACCGAGTTTCAAAGTGGTGCATGAAAGATTGTGCCACGTTCATGCTAACCGTTCTGAAACTTGTGGCACAGAAAAAAGAAAATCAGATGTATAAAACCATGAAAACATGGCTAAATCTGGATATTAAACCTTTTGTTTGGTGTCTTCCTCGTTCTTTTTGTTCGCTAATGTCTTAAAAACCTCATAGACCTTCATAGAACTGAAATTATCCTGAAATTAAATGGATTTTTTTGGTAAAATTATATAAAAATTGAATTAAAAAAACAGTTTTCCACTCTGATTTAGTTATGTTGATAAAAAATATTCAATTACCAATCGACCCGGAGCCCGCTGAACACCAATTCAGAGGCCGCTAAGCAGACGTCCTCCTGGACGACTTACACTTCACACACTGCTCCTTTTTTGTTTTCTCGCAGACAATCCATCAAATCTTTCCAGAGCCAACCGAAAGAACCGGAGCCAGATATATTATTTCAGCCTCTGCTGGGAGCCAGAAACATTTCAGAGACGAATGTTCTGAATGCGATTCTGTTCAATTAGACCTGCTCAGAGCACCGTTGGGTTTGATTTAACATGGAACCACAGCTCAGTGATTGAAGGCATGTTGGAAGAGCAGCAGCAGAGAGACAGAGAGAGAAAGAGGGGTTTCAGGGAGAGGGACTAAGGCAGGAATGCAAAGAGAAAGAAAACAGACAGAAAAAAAGAGAAGAAAAATGAAGGCAGAGTGAAGAAATAAGATGAGGGGTGGTGAGAGATCAGCGGACAAAGAGCTTCTATGACAGCTAATGTGACATGCGTGACACTGGTTAGCTCGGAGCCAGATTCCAGGTCAGAAGCCGCTCTTTTTGTGAGTGTGAGGGTGTGTGTGTGGGTGTGGGTGTGTTATAAGATTTTGTGCTTGTTGGCTTGACTAAAATGCTAAAATGTGATAGCAGGCACCATCATGTGATGACGGACACCAGCACAGAATATTACTGTGATCTTTACATTTTTTTTTTTACCCAACTCTTCGCCTCTAACTACACACACACACACGCGCGCGATTGAGTGGCTATCTTTGTGGAGACTTTCCATTGACTTCCATTCATTTCTACAGCCTAAACCTTACCCTTATCCTAACCCTAATCCTATCCATTACATGCCTAACCCTAACCCTAACCCTAACCAAAACTCAATTCACACCTTAGTCCTAAATCTGACCCCTGACCCAAAAACAGCGTTTCCCCTTGT
>CAEFZY010042888.1:0-43944 GCA_903066815.1 Brachyrhaphis roseni
TATATATATATATATATATATATATATCAAATGTGCTCATGAAGCCAAATATGAAGAGAATTGTTCTGTGCAAAGCCATAACTGAACTACACCTCGACATATCTTGTGATCTTTTTGTTAATACCACTAATATGATAATCTATTTTTAACATTCCAGAGAAACATCAACGTTCAGATCTACTTACCCAGTGTCATTCATTTATAATGCTCTTGAGTTGACTTTTTGATGACAGTTCGTCAGCTTTGATGCATTTGCTCCTTTGTGAAAATGACTTGTTCTGAGTGATATTAATAGCTAACGAGCTGATTATTTAGGCATTGCCAGGCCTATCAATATGCTGAAGACTGGACTTTTACAGGCATACAAATATTCCATTCGATCAGTTTTAAGAAAATTGTAGTTGGTGATTTTACAGAAGAGCAACGGAGTCAACACTTTGGAGTGACACATAACTTTTTATTAACTGTGTGAGCTCTGGGGAGCCAGCTGCACATGGTCCAAAAAAAACAAGAGCAAACCATCCTCCTGCTGCTATTTCCTGTTGTCTTCTTCAACATTTGCACTGGTAGTAAATGTTGATCACGTGACTCATGTCATGCAAAAAAAGTGTTTCCGTTGCAGTTTTGCTAAATTTAAATACAGCTGAAAAACCACATCATCCTAGCACAAGGACTTTTTATCAATTTTTTACAATTTTTTTTATTGACATGTTTCGATGAAGCAAATTTATTTTCATGTTCTCAATTTGGACAATTTTATGTTTTTTTTGTCTAGCCAGCATTAATTTTACCCACAGCCTCTGCTTTGGTGAGACAATGCCAAGTCAAGATACGCACTAGATACGCATTGATCTTTAAATGGCACAAATAAAAATAAAATAAATTTGCTTAATGGAAACACCCAAATGAAGAAAAAAAGCATGTTATTCAATAAAACGTTTTGGTGGTAGGATGAGGTGGTTCTTTGGCTGTATTTTGCAATGGATGCACTTTTTTCGCATCACAGAAGTCACATGATAGACAACTGAACATTAGAAGACGCTAAGGATGATACTGTGGTTTGGGTTTTTATCAACTTTATCACGTGAAAAAGTGATTCTTCTGTGATTTTAATTGCGTTTCTCATTTAATGGAAACACTGCAGTTTTGAAATTGCGAACGTTTCTTCGACATTAGCGGAATAACGGACAATGTTTAGCACACATTTGTAAAGGAAACAGATCGTATTCTACATCCATTTCACAGTCACATGGAATATAGGACGGTCATCTACAGTCACAAAAACTGTCTTTGGCAAACTTGGTACAGCAGGAACAACATACTTTAAAATAAAATTCATAAATCAGTCAAGTTATGTTTCTATGTATCTAATGCATCTTGTTATTAAATTGGCTCTGATCTAATCAATATTTTAAAACCCACCAATATATGAAATTAGAGCAAGCAGTTGGCAGACAGCAGACCATGTTTTAGCTTCTTTTAGCTAATTATTCTGGGTTACAGTCCTTCAGCTTTATTGGTTCTGTTTGCCGTTCCCTATAGGCTATAAACCAAGAGCTGAGAGCCACTGTACGGCACTTATGGAGCATCAATATTGAATGCACCTCCTGCAGCATCAATGCAGTGAGAAAGTAAAACAAATGTGTAATATTTTTTTAAAAAAGGCAGCAAAGAGTTTGGTGTTTTGAATCGGCGTTATTACGCAGTGAATATCTTAGCTATAGAAGAGAATGCAGTCAGCGTCTTCACCTTAATGGAACAGTGATTAGTCCTGGGCTTCATATGGAGCTGTCAGATTGGGAGTGAAGCCTGGAGCGGGATGGGTGCAGGAGGAAAAAATGGTGTAATCAGTGCTTTGTGGCTGACTTTAACAGACTGACATATTGCTGTTAAAGTGCAGAACTTTATTTGCTCTCAGAGCTTGGCAGCCTTCCCGGGATGCCTCCTGGTCCAACATGGCTAATAAAGAACTCAGCTGCCACACATGCGGACGACACCGTTCTTAAATATTGATTTGCAGATGAAGTGATTCGTGGATTCCTGATAGAATTTACCTTTGATGCTGAGCGAGAGGAAACTCACCATACATCAACGCGTCCCACGTAAAATTCTGCAGCAGCATCACTGATTCGTACGGAGAGTGACCCTACAAAGACAGGGAAGCATCTGCAGAGCAATCAGAAACTCTTAGAGAGCTATCTGAGTGAAACAAGCAGCAGTAATGGAAACGTGTCATGCTCTTGGAGCGCAGGAACTTTCCTTATTTAGAGTGAGATTAATGTAAGCAGAGCAAGAGAGCGAGAAATAGAATCTCACACCAAACGAGAGAGTTAGCAACCCAGGCTAACAGCCAGGTAGGGTTTTCTACAACTGGTAAGAAAAGTTAAGTTTGGTCAGGAGGAGTGACCTGACACTTTGGAACATCCATAGTTTCCACCTATACCTATATGCCTCACTCAGGCTCAGTTAAATGACATCATCTTTTGCACCAGTGTCCAAAAAGTCCAAGTATTAACATGAATGAGACGATATGGCACCTAAACAAACGTTTGAATCTATATCGCTAGCAGGAGAAATGGCTTGCAGTCAAAGACAAAAGAGAAATGCTACGACCCCTAAAACTTGATGTCACTTCATTTTGTCTACATTTCACAAAAAAGCGACTTGCGCTCAAAGTCTTCTTCAGAGGTTTTTATGTCATTTCTTTCAGCTATTCTTGGTGCAGCGCCGCCACAGGTGTGGAGGTAAAGCGGTTGTCAAAGGGTTGGTTTCGTTTGACTCAGTGCAGCGTGACAGCGAACCGCAGCAGCTGAAAATGGAACAAATGTTGCAACTTTGGTCTCTAATCAAACCGAGTCTACAGGACCATGAGGTGTGAAAACACCCTTAAAATGTGAAAAAAAAGAGCAAAGTGTGTAAATACTTCCAGGTGACTGTAGAGGAAAGGGCAGATTTTGTAAGGTAAGATATTTTCTGTTCATAACTTCTCAACAGATCTCCCCTTAATTATCCCTTTTACCAACTCAATGTCAGGTATAATGCCAGCTTAAATAAAACAGACTTCAAACATCCAGAGTAACCAGCGGCATTCGGGGAGATGCTAAATATGCTGCCTTCAGCTGTTTGCTGACAGTGATGTATGAAAATGCGACACCATGTATATTTAATCAGCTTCAGCTTGACAAAAGCTGTAATTCAGATGAAGATTCAAGGTCACATCCAGCATGTTTTCTGGGTTTTTCTAACGTCTCTCAGACACAAAGTCTCTCTGCGTCGTGAAATATGTTTTATTTAGCAGGCTAATTTAATTGTTCACACATGAATGGTATCTAAGTGACATTTTCTACCAGCTTTAGAAAATATCTAAGGAGGGAAAATAACCCATCAGTGACAGAAGGACTATTCTGGAGTTTTGCTTTGGTGGTATATTTATAGAGGCCCCCAGCCTTTAGCAATAAACCTCCTGTTTTATCAGTTAAGAATAGAAAGAAGAGCAAAGCGGCTGCCCCTCCCACAAACACCACCCCCTCCGTCCCTCTTCCATCGCTTACTTCTGATGCGGTTATTGATATTGGCTGTTGTGAGACGAAGAGTTGTGTCACCTGCCTGAGTCTAAGTTCAGGGAGAGGACAGAGACTCTGGGCTGAGTCGACAGCCAGACCCCGACGGCCCTTCAGCGCCACTGCTCACCTGGTCTCTCTCTCAACTCATCCAGGGACTGACCTCCGATTCATCCCTCGCCATCCATCTTCCACTTTGTCAGAACTGGCCTATCGACATTGTTCTATGAGCCTTTTTTTGTGCTCGACAACCAGCATGAAAGATTTCAATTTCTTCCTCCCTTTCCTTTAACTTTGGACCACATCCTTGTTTTCATTTGCAGCACAGGGTGGGGAGAGGCAGTCGGTCAGACAGCAGGGGTGGGTTTCATGTAACAGAAAGGGGCACAAAAGGGTAAGAGTCGCTCTTCCTTCTCTTCCTGTGAGTACATCATCGAGGCACGGCCGTGGATTTTCCGAAACATAGATGGCAGTGGAGATGTCTACGACGGTGCATTAGTTCCACTGTGGGTAGCAAGACAGAAACAGGAATAGTACATTTCTGCCAAAAAATTAATTTTCTGAGTTCATAAAGTCTGAAAGTTTTGACATTTTCAACTTTTGGATTTCTGATTGGATTTTATAATTGAAAGCAGTTGAAAACAAACAGCACAATTTTCAGAATTGATTTATTTGTACTTCTCACTTTGTTTGTCTGTTGCATAAAATCTGAACAAAAACCACTGAAGTTGACAAAAATGTGAAAAAATTTCAATAAACTCGAGCTCTTCTGCAAGGCGCTGTACATCGAGACCTTTTCTGAGATTAAATCCTGAACAAATCTGTGCTCGTTATTGGAGTGAAGCCTTTATGCTTTGGTTTATGGCATTGTGCCATCAGTGGAGTGGGGAAAAAAAAAGAAGAAGAAGCTGGTCAGTAGGCTCAATATCAATTAGTGCTTCATGTTGGGATTTGCGAGGGAAAGGGGAAAAAAAAACCCTCCTCAGAAGTCACTTTGGAATAAAGCTTTTTCCATGCGTCAGTGTGGTTATTATCCAAGAGATTTCTTTTCCTCTCTGTTCCTGCACTGAGAATAGGAGACTCGAACGCGCTCTCCCAGTATCCAAAATATCAAAGCGTTAGCATAATTACTATTTCAAGCAGAAGAGACCCAACTGTCTCCCCTCTCCTCTCCACCGTTTGCCGCAGAAAACTTCAAAGGCCTTTTATTCAGGGTCCCTTTAATAACCCATCTTTTTCTCTGGTTAGACAAAGGCAGGCAGATGCCAAGCTGAGGATGTTGAGCACAAAAACAGGCCGAGTGGTCAAATGCGTGTGGAGCGCGACTGTAAGATCCATCGCACGGCGAGTGGTCGGGTTACGGGAGACCCCAGAAGAGAGCCGCTGAAACGGAAGAGCTCATTTTCTTTTGGCGGGGGAAGCAGAATATGTTGTCCTTTTTGGTGTTTTTACGTAACAGCCGTCATTACTCTGTTGGGGGCTGAAAGCCCATTAAAAGCCATGACTCAGCTGAGATTCATCTCATAATGTCAGGGGTAATGGGCGAACGTTTTCTGAATGTGTGTTTGAGAGTGGGTGGGTTGGGAGGATAACGAGCAGGGGTCATTCAGGTCAAGATAAATATTCTTTTTCTCCTCCTTTCTGCTGGCCGGATTCATCCCTCTGTCACCTCTCACCTCCGACTCGTTATCTCACCCCCCCCAGTCCCGATGCTACGCCGCAAACAAAGGCTTTGAGCAAACAGCAGCGGGCTCTGCGTTGCTTTTTCGTTCCCACTAGCTCCTCCGCCCGCCGATGGCAAACCCTGCGTCTCCTTTGGTCTAACGTTGGAGGCAAGGGTGGAAAATTCCACAACCGTGAGGCAGCTTCGCTTCTGAACAGCCTCGTTTCAAATGAAAGGCATGTGTGGAATTTCATACCAAATGGGAAAGAAGTAGGTGATGAGGAAGAGGAGGAATGTGAACATCTAAATGAATAATGTCAAGGAGTCGCAGAAAGAAACAATCCACAGGCACTTCTTCTTCTTCTTCTTCTTGATTCACTCTCACCTCTTCCTTACTCGCATGCCCCCTCCCCCTGTCAGTTTTTTTGGAGAATAAAGGCATTATAGAGAGGTGGGCTGGGCTGCACATGCCCCAAATGCCTATTTAATCAAAAGAAAATAAACCCGGGCCAGATCCACATTTGGTGTCTGCTTAAGATGACCTGCCTCGCTAAGAGAGAAATGAAAACCTGCTGTTGGAGTGAGGAGCGTTTTGGCCCGCTCCTCTACCCCCGCGCCTGCTACCTAAGCACAGCCGAGGGAGGCACGCCCTGCAGTCACAGAGTAAAAAATGAAAACTATTACTCTCGTTTTTGCCTTCTTATTGTTGTCCTCATTCACACATGGAAGGATTGGGAAATGGATCTGCTTTGCGTCGTACATGACGAGTGAATCCAAAGAGTAGTCTCTTTCCGGAATCCCCTGTCTGCGTTCTCATCGGCCGGATCTGCATTCACCCTCCGTTCCTGGCAGCTTTCTGAGGAAAAGTCCTCCGTCCATAAGAAAAGCATCAACACCATGCTGTTACCCTGTCTTTGCCTTCATGGCCTCTTCCTCCCACATCCCAAACAGTGCTATCCTGTTACCATAATGATTCCCCTTGGAGGAAAGGCCAGTCTCTCTTGGTCCCCCCCAGTAAGGTTTCTGTCTTTAAAATGCTTTCATTCTCTCGACTTTCTTTCTGACCTACTTGCCATCCATTGCTGCCCAAAGGGCAAAGTAATGAACTCCACTCTGTCAGTAGCAGAAACACACAATGCATTGCCAACACTGGCCTATATGGAACTCCCAGTTGGATGTTGGGATGCTCTGAGGTAAAGGGATCCTGATTAGCTACCATAGGCCCCAAATCCCAGAGTCTCAACTTGATGAATAACCTTCAGATGTTGTTTGCTATTGCAAGATTTCATCTCTCTGCAGAAGCAGTTAGAGATGATGCAGTTTCTTAAAGTGGGGTTCTACTGAGTATATTTTTCTTACTCCAATCCAATTCTTGCGTTTCAATGGATGGCATAGAAAGATATAATGTTTTTGTGCATACATAATGTTTTGAGCTTATCATAGGAACTAATTCTCAATCGAACGCTGGTAAGAATGGTGTTAAAAAGCTTTATGGAGACAATGTATTGTTGTGATCACATACTGAAGGCAGAGTGTCGGAAAGAGTAGAAGCTTCTTAAAGAGATAGAGGCCCAAGTTAATGTGTGAAATTGTGAAGTCAAATTTCTTTTTTAGTCTTGTTTGGTATACATAGCATTTTTTATAACAAGTGAAGGTAATAGCAAGTAATAAAGTTTTAAGATAACAGTTAAATTAAATTACAATACATAGAAATACTCCACTACAAAGAAGACTAACCCAATCGACAATAGTTTAATGACATGAGTACAAAATGGCCTCTCTACAGGAACAAAAATCAAGTAGAAAGTTACAAAATGGAAACCTGTGGGTGTAAAATGGGGGTTTGAATAACAAGTCAACTGATCCCACCTTCCATTTTTACATCCCCATAATGGTTGTGGTTGGTCCACTTTGTCTTTTGAAATGGACAAACTGGACCGACAACAGCAGGAATGAAGATCCGTCTAGGGCTGGACAATATGGCTGATAAACTTATCACGATATAAGTGTTTCATATCAGTCGATATCGATAATTATGGGTATCAATAATTACTGATTTAAATATCTGAAATACTGCCAAGCTAGTGTTGTGACCTGTCCTGTTTTTTCCAGTTTACACTTCATGTCATTGTTTGTTATTCTGAAGCAGTTATGAGCCACGGTGGTGAAACCTGAAACTGCTGCCGCTCAAGCTACTCAACAGGTGGTTGCTAGGTAACTAAAGAGTGAGTGAGTTAGTTGATGCCACCAACCATGCTCAGCTTGATGTGAGAGGTTGAGCAGCTAAAGCCCTTTCATCTGCCTACATCTCCCATAATGCTGTGCGGTTCTAGATCAGAGTTCAGTGACTATTATTCCAATATTCCATGTTCAATATGGAATATTCCATCAGGTGGCCTATTGCGATATATATTGTTATTGATTTATCGTCCAGCCATAGTTTCTTTCTTTTTGTTTTTAGGAGAAAATCTACCACTGTTTGCATAAGATGCCAGAGTAGGAAAGACACAAAAAATAAATAAATCTGAAAGGGGAAGGGGGAAAGGGGATTTGGTTGTGCTGTGGTTCTGGAGTAGGATGTCAGGCTGATAAGGCCATTAGTATGACCCGACCCTAAACAAGGCGCGGGATGACGCAGCGAATAAGCACAAAAACAACAACAAACAATCGGACGAGTAGGTCAATCACAGTGGTCAGCCAGGCAGCCAGGACATCATCCAATCAGCCGGCCAGGCTCCAGATGATCTCTAATGAGCTGGCAGCAGACTGGGATCCACGGGGGCCCCGCAGCATTCCTCTGGCTCTAATAAGACCCCCGTCCTGCTCTGGGAGCTGATAGCGGCTTCATTAACCACACCGTGAACCTGCACAGGAAGCCGATACGGGGCTTAAGAGGGACTTTATTATGCAACAGGAAGCAGATCCAGCTTAATGGGAGCACACGGGGAAGGTGGGAGACGGTGAGACGCAATGGGAGGAGGGAGGGATGGTGTGGGGAGAAGCAGAAGAAGAAGCAGTTTGCATTTGATCTCTCTCCTTTTTTCCCCCCTCTGTTCTCCACACTGTGGAGGTGGAGGAAGAGATTACTAGGAATGCGTTGTAGGAGCAGGGTAAAACACCCAGGGATGTGTTTACATTTGCTCTCTTTTTCTCTGATTCGTACGCAGTGGCTGTAACCTCCTTTCTGTTGTGTGGAGGGCGTCTGATGCACACGAGCAGATGTGGCAAGAAAGAAAAACGAAAAAAACACAAGGTGTTTTCAGACGTTTAGGGAATTTGGGTTAACTCTTGAGTGCCGATACCTCCACCAGTCGGTTGGGCGGTCTATATTTATCCGACCTTTCTGAGCAGACTTCTCGCATCAGAGAGCAAGAGGTGGCGCAGGATCTGTGCTCCCAATTACAGCAGCCAGAGATAAAACGTGCAGGTTCTGCGACAAAAAAAAAAAAGAGAAAAAGGAAGTCGCTGTGACGCCGCGATCAAAGCCATGCAGAATCCGTGCTCCATTTTCGGTGAGTGGAAGTCACATCTCTGTGCTGTACACATCTGGATGGCTTCATGGGACACTGTGGGGGGGTGACTTAATGCGAGGTCCAACGGGGGATCCACACACACAATACAGGTCTGTGTACATCTGCCAGTTTGCACACACTGCTGTCTTTGTCCCTCCCACTCTCACACCCAATATTGTTCTCCAGAACTACAAGTCCTCACTGCATTTTCCTCCCATCATGTAGGAGGGCTGTTTGATTAATACCAAAACATCTGTTACATTTTGGCTAAATGCTCTAAAAATACATGATGTCAGGATGAACACTTCATCCAAAATACATTGCAGGTCAGTTTGGATGACTTCAGTTATTTATACTCACTAATGCTGTAATAATAAGAGAAAACATTTGCTAAGAGTTTTTGTAAGAATGTTTTTCTGATTCTGAGAATTATGAAATGTTACTGCTGCAGATCGGTTGGACCCAAGATGGAGGCAAAGTGAGAGGCAAGAAATAAAACAAGGATATTAAAACTTGAGGGGGCAGCTTTCTGCATTTTCCAGACATGTATAAAATCACTATATTACCTTCAGTTGTTATAAAAAATTATCTATGTATCAAAGAAATTCAACTTAGTAAATTAACAACTTGAAGTTGAGCTTCTGTATCTTTAAGAAGCTCCTGCTCTTTCTGAGACTCCGCCTCCAGGAAGTCATTACAACATGATTTCTCTATTAGCCCTTTAACAACACAAAGAAGATTGGAAGCTTGGAAACTGCAGCTCAGAAGAGGAGCTTTGTCCTCAAAGGCGGGGCTAGGTCCACCCAGGTGTTTTGCACAGCTAAATAGTTGCCATGGAGATGAAAGGATTTCTCATACATGCATTAAAGAATCAAAGGAACACTCCAGGTATGTTTTGATGACGGAATAACATAAAATGATGTAAAGCTAAAAAAAAAGTACATTTTTACGTAATACTCCCTCTTTATAATGTCATCATGATCTTGGTTTAAAGTGGACTTATTGTTGATTCAAATGCAACTTCAAACATTCATTGACTTTAATTGGGTTTGGCATAAAACCTCCCAACATGCTTCTCTGTAGCTCAGCTATTAGCAGCAGCTTGAAGCTCAGTTCATGTCTGTAGGTCGATGGAAACCCAGATTCTCTTTTTTCTGTCAGTCTTGGTTCATTGCTGTCGCTCCTACTCATGTACTGATGTCCAATTTGTACTTCCTTAGGAACAATGAGGAGGGGAAAACATCTTCAAGGTTAAAGGTTTTCTACAAAGGACACATGAAATAAATTATGCTCAGACCTGGAACTTTTAAAAGGAATTCTGTAGTTGTTGTACAGGTGGAGGTCTCAATTTGTACCCCAAGAAAAAAAATATATATATAAAAAATAAAACTATAGATGAATATCGCAGAGAGGGAATAAAGTCGTTTTGTTTTGGATGAAAAAAATAACTGGAGAAAAACAATGAGCCAAAAGTTTCTGATCAGAAATACAGAGATACTGAAATTGAATTGAATCAGCAATGAATTGCATTTTGTCTGCAAGGCGGCACAGAGAATCCAAACGCCCAGGAGCCTCTGAATAAATTAGAATATCATCCAAAAGTCAATGCATTTCAGACGTGAAACTTTTATATCATAAAGAGTCACTCATTTTTAGGGATTAAGGGTAAGAAAAATCCCAAACCCTGCTTCTCAAAAAGTTAAAGATAGTCTTTTGCATAAGTCCAACACAAAATATAGACTTTAGTACATAAATGTTAAGCCCCTGTTGTGTGGCCCTCCCACACAGGGTTCAGTTCTTGGTCCTCTGTACATAAGCTAATTGCCTGAAACCATTCTTGGGTTAGGTTTTCAAATGTGTGCCAATTATGCTCTTGTATAGACACATTGCATGTTATACAAGATGCAATATTGTTATAAACAATAGCAATATGTTATTGTTTATATCTAGAAATTTTGCCCATGCACACAACGCTGGAAGGCAAATAGACGATTCTTTTGCTCGCCATCCGTAGCCGCGCTGACAAAGCAGAACAACTCCGTCAGCAAAATGAAACCTGGAGATTTAGGTTTTATTAATTCAGTGCAGCAAAGGAAAAAATAACGCAGGAAAGTCATCGAAGAAGAACTCAAAAACGCTTGTATTTCTTTTGTTTCTTTTTGGTCAGTTTCCATATCAACTAACAAACAACAATGCCACTAACGCGTCAGGATTCAACACCGAAAAACACGCAAACATTTCCCACGCAGAGAACAGAACATTTGGTCCAATACAGTGTAATATTTGCAGGTTTGATGTTTATTTTGTGATTATCAGTAGGTGATCATGTGACACGGCTATGTTTGATAAGCTAATTCAATCACCTGCTCTACTGATAATTTGTCAGATGTGTGGGTCGCCTTGTTTTACTTTTAACTGAACCAAAACACATCGAATTCTGCAGCACATCTACATGTTGAGGTTGTCAAAGTCAAGCTAGCATAACTGACTTACTTCCTCCTCCCCTGATATTGTTTTTCTTAAAACTTTTTTCTAACCTTGCTCTAGTTGTCATAGCAATGACAATTAGCATCAAAGCACTGCATCCCTTTTTCTTTCATATATCATGTTTAAGATTTCATTCGTTATGTTGACAGCGTGACAGATCTTGGCTGTGTGATGTCACACTGAAAGAACAAATAGACACACAGGAAAAGAATACCTTGTTTTTTATCTCCCATTTGAAAACGAGTTTATTAATTTTAACCTCAGCCAAAATATTAGGTACTTTCTAATAAGCATGTCTTTATAAAGAAAAGACAAATCTCAGTTTTGAATGAAGGACCAGTACTTTAGCTAAAATTATAGAAAAAGTCTTCTGCAACAACAAAAAAACAGAGTAGGTGTTGATTCTGAATGAAATGTGTCAACTGTTCAGCTACCCCAAAGCGATATTGATTTTGATTTAAAATCTCACAGTTATGAAAGCACACATTAAACTGTTCTCTCCAATCCGAGTTTGAACTTGAACTGACTTTGTGACGGAGTCCAATCGCAGTACGTGTGTCTGCTCAGGCAAGAAGACCGGCGAAGAGAGCCAAGGCCGGAGCAGACATGCAGGCTCTCACGCAGCTGATAAGGTTCTCTCTGGCCGTGGCGCAGACTGTAGATTAGGCTCTAATGGAAAAGAGGGGAGAGAAATCAGCCTTACGGAGGCTGGGCCGGGGGGCGTGGGGACGTGGCCAACGTTATTATCACCACCACCCCGATGGTGTATCCTTCACCTCTTCTTCACTCGCACTCTCCTTGGAACAGGCTTGATAATGGAGTCTTCCTGGTCACAGATGGCCCAAACGGCCCGGACCGCCCCGACGCTGGCTCACCGAGCCAAATCTGAAGGGCCCCTATAATTTAGTTACATTGTAATTAAAACTTCCAGCGAGCTGCTGTTACGCATTAGTTATTTTTGGCAAAGTTGTGAGGGTTTTGAATACTTAAGTTGTGATACAATCTGGTACTGGAATGCTTCAAGATGGTTTTGCCTAAAAAGATAATCTGTAGTTGGTTTTTACAACAGACCTCAGTCACACCGCCAAAGAGATTGTCGGCAACTAAACATGTACATGTGGCATCACACAGACGTTCTCTAATTGTGGCGTGACGACGCTCACGAGGGCTTGATGCACCACGGCGGGACAGCAGTTTCCATAGAAACCCATGAATCACAGCAGGGATACAAACATGATGTATGGCTGAGTGCAGCGCTGTGGTAAAGTAACGTCACAGCAAAAAAAGTAAATAAAATAAAATTAAATTCTGACGTATTTTAATGGGATTTTATCTAAAAAATCAACATAAAATAGTGTATGATTGCGAATTGATAGCAAAATATCACTTCTCTTTTTAACTTTGTTTATAATTAAATACCTGAAAAGTGTGATGTACATTATTTTCATCCTCCTGTCTACTCAGATACTCCTAAAAGAAAAGTCCAACACAGATATTCATGTTTTGGTCTTTTGTTCAGGTAAGATCAAAACGTAACTTTTTTGACCTACAAAAACTTCTATGCGTTTTGAAAACTGCATAGCTCTGAATAAACCACAGTAAAACCTGGCTTGTTTTTTTAGAAGATGGATGGAGAAAATGCAAAGTAATCACAGAATAAAATGTGTTAGGGACTTTAAAAGACTTGAAAGTTCACCTTTCCTTTCAGTCACAACAACCCTAAATACAGCCTGAGGCAATGATTAAGAACAACTGATATTGTTTTAGTTATTATTATTTTTTTTGTTCTACAAAAAAAATATAATGCTCTTCTGATGTGTTTTCTGAAAGGAACGGCTTTTTGTTGGTTTATCATAATTCACTGAGATTTTAATGTCTCAGCAATTGATCTAGTGACAGGTGTATGCATAATGCTGTTGTGTGGTCTGATTAGAAAAACCTTTGCAAAAAAAAAAATAAAAAAATACATCTGCTAACAATTTGCAACTTGCCTGAGCCATAAACTCCCCTGGCTCCAGAAAGGCAAACCAGCTCCTCAATCAAACAATGGTTCTGCTGGTGGGTACAGTTGGTTCCTGGCACCCACTTCCACTGTAAAAGAAATAATGGTTTTCGATTGTTGGAGGGTGTGCTTCTGGAAGTGGACTGTTCTGTTGCTTTTTCACCGCACGTCTCTGCTTTCACACAGCAAACAGTCTGCAGCCGAAGATACACACAGCGCTAACCTAGAGTGGGCCTCAACGTGTGGCGAGTGCATTCCAGTGCACTCCACAGAAACCGCAGAAGCCGGCCAAATAGCGCCGATGGTGCTGGGACACTTGTCTCCGAAGCATGGAAACCCACATCACTCACAACGCTGTGAGGACAATTCATGGAACTGCGAGGGGAAGTCCTTTAGAAACGATTTCTCCGCTTGGCTCAGGTCTGTGTGGAGTCGGAGAGGGGAAGTGGAAGGAATGGCGTAGCGATTGGTTGGTGTGATAAAACAACTTCAGAAAGTCCTCCAGCTGATAAGGCCTCCACAACAAACACAATGCGCCAACACTCTGTTCTTCCAACCTCAAACAGCTTCTCCTTGAATGTTAAAGTGCTCTTTGAAAGGGGCTTCAGCCAACATCCCATTTCTCTCCCCCACCTTTTTTTCCCCTTTAACATGTTTCCTCACATTCCTCCCATGTTTTTCAAAACCTCAAGCGACCGTCTCATATTCTTGCCGCCTCTGAAGGCGTGTTAAAGCAGCAGCAACGCAACCTCTGGCCATTGGTCTGGCTCTGGACGGGGTGCTCCATCTGGCACTTCTCACCGTTTTCTTAATAAATCAGAAACTGAGGTGGGTCACTCTGAAGACACCCTGGGCAGAGGTCATCACTGGGAAGGTCAGGCAGCGCAGTTTTGTGGTTTCCTTGCAAACGGAAGTGCTCTATCTCTAGGAGACGGTCGCATAAAACCTTGACTTTACGGTTGGGAAGAGCTGGTGAAAAAAAGGCTATTAACCTTGACGACGGTACGGTGTAACCTTTTGGCAAGTGGCCACAGATTCTATCTGCCCCTGTAATTATCCCATAAACAGCTCAATAAATGGGGGAAACGCCATCGCAGAGAGGTCTATAAGTGCAGAAAAATAGTACTTTACATTTTCTGAGCTATCAGCAGTGACTTGTAGCTCGTTTTAAATCAACCCCGCTATCACCCCTGCAGTCGCATTTCATCCAGATCCCTTGAGGTGATGGTTTCTCCACCCAGTGCCTCGCTAACCGCCGCGTTTCGTAACCGCTCCGTTGCTCCGGCAAGTCTGAGGCGCACTCATGGAAATAAACAAACCTCAAAGAAGGCTGCCACTCTGCTTGGAGACGAAAGCAGATGACTTGAGATAGAGAGGAGGGCACGCTGAATTTGAAACGCGAAATTGAAGCTAGACTCCAGGAGACGGGGACAGTGAGTGAAGTTCAAAGCAAACCTCTTCTCTCTCTCTTTTTTTTTTTCTTTTTTTTTTCTGAGCTGTGGCCGGGCGGCAAAGGGCAGAGTGGCAGCTGGAGGAGCAGCGAAGGTAGTTAAAAGCCTATCCTCTCACCCCTCTGTTGACCTTCCAGTGAAATTAGCAAAAAAACATCTGTGGGCACTGCAGTCCACTCCCCACTCCTCAAACATTGTCCCAAGGGCCTCAACCGGACGTATACAAACACACTCAGGCAGTCTCTTAGGAAGGGAACCTGTGGATGCACTCGTAACACATGAGCCCCGAGGTCATTGTTTTTACCCCTCTCCTCCATTATCTCACACACAAACACACTCAGAGGAATAAAAGCACATGGGTGACCTTTTCTGACGAACACCAACTCTTACTTTATGGGATTTAAAGGCAAACACTGAAAAGTGGAGTTAAAAAGCGTCTTTCTGTCGGGGAGTTTAAGCAGATTGTCTTGTCTCACATGTTTAGAACGGAAAATCAGCCGGTGGGCTTTTCAGAAGAGTTAATCCGTTCAGCAGACGTCACCACAGAGCTGGCTGACTTTGGCTTCAATGAATCAATAATCGGCTCAATAGCTCCATGCTAATGTTACGACTGCAGACAGTTTGATGTCATTGTTTCAGAACATTTTCCGCTTAAAATGCCCTTCCAACTGGAGTATTTAATAATAATAATAAAAAAAAATGGAATTCCGACTGTTTGCTATAAAACGGTTGTTTTAAGGACGACATGGTGGAGCAGCTGGTTGGCTGTTGCAGAAACAAGGTTCTGGATTCAATTTACAGCCTGGGGTCATTCTGTAGGGAGTCTGTACTCTCTGTGCATGTGTGGGTTCCCTCCAGGGACTCTGGCTTTCTCAAAAAACATGATTGTTAGATTCATTTGTAGGGCCGTCCCAGCTGTTTCTCCAAGTACGAGTACCAGTACTTGAGCTCAGGTACTTGCCAGTTCCAAGCACCAATACAGAGAAGTTAATAAGTTTGTACTTTTACATCAAACAATAATGTTTGAAAACATATTTTATGTAGAACAGTGTGGCTGTTCTTTGACATACGCTGGTGCATACATAAATAAATTACAAAATAATAAAAGTTTAGCTTGATTCTTTTGTACGTTTTTCTGAAACTAGCAAACATTTCAATTAAAATGTTAACTGTGACACATTCAATAAGCGCCACATGTCTGGAGACGGAAGAATTTTACCGTTCAACAAGTTTCTGCTGCAATAAACAAAAAGTTGTTCTGTTATCCTGCCAGCAGCAGCAGCAGCAGCAACAGCAGCAGCAGCAATCTCCTTGAACTCGGCTTTGTGTTTCACCTTCAAATAACTGTTATCCATCAAAAAAATCCAGCGCAACCTTAGAAAATGTTGTATTAATTTATTAAATCAAAATTATTTTGAAGTACAGTGGGGCTAGTGATTCTGTTAAAAGAAAATGTAAAAAATTTCAGGCGTTCTTACAGTATTTGTTTTAAGTACCGTAGTTGGTGCATCAAGAGAGTGCAGGTCTCAGGTTTCTTTTGGATTATACGTCTTAATGTCTAAAACATTCAAAAATGAGAGGATCCAGGCTTCTGTCTTACTCATTTCTCTCAGTAAGTCTAGAAGATAGAGATTTGCTTTAGAATAAATCAATTGTTTATGAGAAGTACTGGATTCAACCTTTGAACTGACACAGATTAATTAAAACTGAGTAAATTTAGAGATAGAGGCAATGAAGCAGATGTTATCCCAGATATAATACCAAAAGCAATCAGGTATATTAAATCTGAAGCCGTTAATCATAAAGAGAGAAACCCCGGGCCTCTAAAACGCACCAGGGAGAATTTGTTGGCCAGATTTTGGCACTAGGCTTTATTCGAGGTCAAAGCAAATCTATACCAAGTTATTGAGAAGTCACCTTTATTCTACAACGAAACTCTTCCAGGACAACAATGTCCCCCATGCCCAGGACACAAGAGAGTCAAAGAATAGTTGAATCAATATGAACTTCCCAGGATGGCCTTTAAAAACTCCTCTAGCAGCAGCTGACTTCCCTCTTTGCTGCATTGAGCTTTTTCATCCTGTAGTTACCCAATCAGACTCGATCACACTGTGATGGTTAAAAACAAAGACGGCCTCTTCAAACTATTTTTTTTTTTTTTGCAGTTTGCAAATATTTTAGGGAGAATTCACATTTTCAATGCCAGTCCTGACCTCATTCTGTAACATCATGGTGGAATGTGTGATGTGTGTCTTTGAACATTTGAGATTAGACTTACATAACCTGCTGAAAACTGAGTTGTTTACATGTGAGAAGTTTAGAACTATGACATATTTTGATTTTATTGGCTTATAGACATGTAGCTGTTGCTCAAATTCACAAACTGGTTGCATGTGCTGATTGGTAAAACAGCACATCAGTTTATATGTGATCTTTACTGCACTTTAGTATAGATGGAGTTTTCCTGACAGAAGACAACAGGAAGGCAAATAAGGCGTCTTCTGCTTTCTTTTAAACCCTTCTGCAGGCTAGGTTTTTTGGACCTCATGAGCTTTCGACTTTGAGCGTAGTCTCCGTGTGCGAGGTTTATTTTTTTGTGGTTTCGGGAACTGATCCCGCTTTTCTGGTGTCCAACCGTGACCATCTCCGCATTCCTCCTGAGCTTTGTATGAAAAGCCAAAGTGCCCAAAAGATGGACCTACAAAAACGAGCGAGACCGGGTTAAAAAGATTTTTTTTTTTTTTTTAGTTGAACATGGCAAAATCACCCTTCAACTGCTTTAACTCATGAGCAGATCGAATTACTTAAATAAGTGAACTTTTCCCAATACTTTAATTTGCAAGATTCTGACAACTTACACAAAAAAAGCACAACTTTATAAATTTAAAACGTTTCAGCTGGATTTAAAACCATGCTAATTCAAATTTATGCTAAATCCTGAGGAGAAAAGTGGCCCGATGTCTGTTTAGGGTAAAAACATTACAATTCTGCATTTATTTAAATATATTTATTAACAGTTCTGTAAACATGAAAGATGGCTACGGCTTACATGTAAGGTTGTGTTTTATTCCTTTGGAGCTTTGAGGTGTTTATGCTTTCCAGGAAAACACCATTATTTCTCAATTTAACTAGTGTTACATAAAGTATATAAAAAATAGTAAAAACAAAGTGAACATAAGTTTTTCTGATGGCCTGATTTAAAACCAACTGTCATAAACGAGTCTGATCGGGAGTTCACAGCATTATTGTTTATTAAAATAAAGTAGGAACTCTACAGTAATATACACAGCTAATATTACTATATTTCAACTCATATTCACATACAGGGGGGCAGGGACACCCCCAAGTGTCCATGTCAGGAACTGCAGTCCAAGTTGCAATCTGCAATTTTCCCACAAGTTCAGAAGAATAAAACCCCAAATGTTTGTGTGAAGTTCTGATAAAACGTGATGATAGCTTCAGGCGTCCTAGCTCTTCGGTTCCTCGTTTTTGTTCTTCAAAGATTCCAGTAAGCTCTTTATCCTCTCGCTAGCCCCCTCCTTTTTGTACTTCTTGCGGCCTTTGATCCCCACCACCTTGGAAGGCAGGAGCAGGGTGGCGAGCCCCCACAGCGTGGCCGTGCGGCTCCCGCTGCTGCCTCTGTGTGTCCTGGTCTCACCCTGCTGGAACAGCCAGGCACTCTCTTGACACAAAGCCACGAAGCGGTCCAACTGGGAGGTGTTGACGTTCTTGCTGACGTTCAGAGACGTCTCGAAAGGATTTTGGATGTGCAGTGGCGCCACCTCTGGCTTGTTCTGCTCTCTACCCTGGAGGAACGCAAAGCAGAATGGATTTGGTTCTAAATGAGAATTCCTTAATGGTGACCCATTATACAGCTACAGGCGTCACAAAACATTTTCATTACACGTTTTGAACAGAATAATTCTTAAATTAGATTTTAGTTGTTTTTAGGGCCTCTTGTCACTTTAAATCCAAATGAAGTTGTTGGCCCACCATCTTCCCCAACTCAACACTTACACCAATGTGAAAATGGCTACTAACAGATGCACAATTACTCAAGCGCACATCTTTGAAAAGCATCAGTGGAGCCTCCTGTACATCCAGAACACAGCAAATGGTTTCTAGATGGTAAATCAACAACAAAACGCCAGGTCACCAAATGTGCTAGAGCTCGTCTTGGGTTGCCAGGTGACAGGCTGGCCTTTGCTGGGGTTGCTCGGTGAGGTGTAGAGCCTGTTGATTTGTGACGATGAATAATGGAGGTTTTCGAAACTGCTCATTTTCCAGATATAAAAAAACATTAACGTGCTGCCAAAAATCGGCTGGGTGTTTTCTTTTTGTTACAGCACCTTTTAGAAAAAATAGAACCAAATTGAAGTACAAAAAGGTGTGATGTGAATTTTGCAGCGTAATAGGGGCAGTATTATGTGATTTCCAGCCACATAGTATAATTTTATAGCACTATGAAGTAACTATGTTCCCTTGAGTTGTAAAATGATGTAAATTTCAAATATGACTTCAAACAAATTTGACTTTATAATTTAACACCTTGAAATTGGGCCTCTGTGTCTTTAAGGAGCTCCTGCTCTTTCTGAAACTTTGCCTTCAGGAAGTCATCACAACATGGCTCCTCTATTAACCCTTTAACAGTGTTAAAGCATTTGTTTCACTGAGACGTAGCTGGTCTGAAGGAGCTGAGTGGGTGACGGTATGCTGTGAGACGGAAACTTGAAAACTTGGGAACTGCGGCAGATTAAAAGATTTCTCAAACATGCATGAAAGAATCAAAGGAAACACTCCAATTCTGCTTTTGATGAGGGAATGACATCATAACATGATCTAAAGCTCAAAAAAGTCAATTTTACATAACACCACCACTAGGTTTCACTAAAACCAGATTAACTTATTGACATAGCAGCAGCACATATATATAATACGTGGGTTCGTCGCACCCGGCAGTGGGTCAGACAGCGGTCAAGAACCTTCTCCGGTGCCGTTTGGCTGTAACCTGCTGAAGAGGCGGAATGAGCTGAAGAATTGTAGCACAGTAAAACTGATTGATGGCCGCAGCAGCACTGGTGAATGTCTATACGCCTCGGTCATGACCACAACGTACCTGCAGGCGTCCTCAGCTGTGTCAAACCTCATATTAATCCCATATATTAGGCAGGATGGCTCTCTGTTCGGAGAGGGATCAATTTATTAAGCTCTAATATGGTCCATGAATGGACTGGCCACCACATCAAACCCTCCCCAAGACATTATTTGTCCTGAGAATGATTATGTAATCACCAAGTAGGAGGTTCATTACCTCTTGTGAAAGTGGTAATTGAATAATTTCTTTGTGTTGATGACTTTCCAGGGTGCACATGAATGCAACACAAAGCCGGAGCTGTCTTTCTAATTGTAGAGTTTGAAATGCACGTTTTATATGTTTGACCTCGGCTGTTTGTCACCCATGACGTGGGTGACACTGTCATGGAGTCACCTATGACAGTGACTTCATGACAGGAAGTTAGTGGCAATGCTTTATATATTTAGTTCTATCATTTTACATGTAACACATTTATATATAAAAAGTTAGGTGTGGTGTCAGAGGAAATGTTCAACAAAATGCTCAAAGGAACTGTGGAGGACAAATACTGACACCTAGTGGTCAAGAGGAAGAAGGGAGGTGATTCGGGTCAGAAGTTTGGGACAAAAATTTGAGATTTATGTTAGATTTTTTGAGAATGAAGCTTAATAATTGATATTTTATAAGTTGAGAACAATTACAGTAAGTTAATGAAAAGAGTCAATATTCACAGAGATATATATGTTTTTAAATCATCTTCTAGATCAAACCCTGACTGATTGTGACTCATTCTTGATCCATCACTTCCTGCAGGCTTTTTATTTAGATATCAGGTATTTTTAAACAATATATTTTTATAATAATAATTATGCTAATTATTATCATAACAGCTTATCATCATGTGAAAGTATTTATAAAGTACTTTCACATGAAGTGCTGAACAATTACGAGATTTAAAAAAAAAAGTAAAACAATGCAATTTTAAAAAAAGATAAAATAAAATTTAAAAAAAACTGTAAAAACAACAGGTCTAAAATTAAAGTGAACCATACTTTTAGTTTATTTGCATTAGGTTGTCAAATACCTTTCTGATGTTTATGGACATTCTGCTGAACGGAAACGTGGCGTAGAACTCAAAAAAGTCTCCCAGCAGTTGCTCTGAAACGAAACAAGAGATTGAAAGTTAGCATAAAAACATGCCAAAAGTCGCTCTGTAAACCACAGAAAACGTATTTACTTTTTCAAGTCTGAAAAGGAATATTATTAATGTGTGTGAATGTAGATGAGGAAGGTGACTCTTTAAGATCAGATTCTCTAAATCTCAAAACTAGAGGAGGTGTTTTCACTTTTTAGAACTGTAAAAACTGTGTTGATAGGTATTTATAACTAAATATATTGCATTAATAGAGCTGCAGCTAATTTTAGTCATTGATTATTCAACTGAGTACTCTGATGATTAATCAGATTTAAAAAATTGTCATTTTTTCCATTTTTTTAATTTATCCATTTAAACTTACTTTATAGATTAAAAATATATATGATATACTTAAATCTGTAAACATAATGGATACTTTTTAAGTATAATGCAGTGTTGTTCTTATAATGGTTATAAAACAGATGTTTTTGGTAACAACAAATGAATCCTTATGTATTGATTACAACACAAACAAAATTTAGAAAACAAGCAGCTGAGTCAAAAATGGTTTTATTTATGTAATGAATTCAATACTTAATTACAAAATAAATCAGAATTTTCTGATGAATGTTTGTTATGAGGCTTTAAAGGGTTAAACCATGTGTGTGATGGAAACTTTCTGTGATCTATGATGCAGGTTCAGCGTTGCTGTATGCAAGATACGTTTGTGTCTCTTCCTGCCTCTGACTCAATATATTACACATGGCCTGTCCTCTCATCCTGTGCTGTGTTCTCTAGTATTAAGCCTGATTTCACATGTAATAAAACGTGCTTTGTCTATAAAACGCACACCGCCGTCCGTCAAAGTGATGTGCGGCCCCGATCGGACGCCTCTCTGTGCTCACCCAGCGTGTCCGTGTTGCTCTGCAGCTGGATCTTGCTGAAGTCAGTGACGAACGTGCAGTCGTTCCCCTCAATCACGCTCTCGTCTGCGGGACCTTGACGGGGGACGGGGGAGGGGGAGAGAGAGAAAGAGAAGCGGGGGAGACAAGGTAAAATGACTCGCCTTTACACGGCGTAAACAAGTCGCAGACGGATGTGCGGCAGAATCAGAGTGTGTGTGTTCGACATTGGTCAGCGAAAACACGACGGCCGAGCTGTAAGTCACGCTGCCGCTCTCTGTGTCCCAGTCCAGGGCCGGCCTTGTTACCCTGTTTCGTTCACTCCACATTGAGGCCAGTCTGTGTGTGTGCGTGCGCATGTGTGTGTTTTAAGCGCTGTTTAAATAGCTGCCGATGCGCCAGGGAGGTCTGAAGGAGGCGGGGTCGTCGACCTTTCCCGTGCGATGGAGCTTTTATTGTCCTGTAAGCACTCTGTGTGACGAAGTCTGAGCTAAGCAGGCCGTGAAGGGAAGGGTGTGTGTGTGTGTGTGTGTGTGGGAGGGGGAGGTATATTACTTCTGGAAAGCAATTATCAGACAGTCAAGGTGACAGAGGAAGAGCGAGGCGGCCATGTTGATGTGGACTCAACTCACATCAGCTCCGTTTCCATTACAAATGCAGGCAAAACTTTGTTGATATTCTCGAATCTAAAAAAAAAAAAAAAACAAACAAAAAATAGAGCTTCCCAATTCTGGATTCTCTATTCAGTAAGAAACACAATTAAAATCACACACGAATA
Source organism: Brachyrhaphis roseni (assembly GCA_903066815.1). Lineage (NCBI taxonomy): Eukaryota > Metazoa > Chordata > Actinopteri > Cyprinodontiformes > Poeciliidae > Brachyrhaphis > Brachyrhaphis roseni. The sequence goes on from CAEFZY010042888.1 coordinate 22,565, forward strand.
TGTTTGTTCATGCAATAAGTTATTTAAAAATAATAAACACGCCCGTCACTGCACCATCTGAACCAGGATCCACATCGTTGGCTTACTTGCACTGAAGAAATACTTTGTTCTTATAAGTATAACACATTTATTTACATTACATTACTACTAGTTAGATAAGAGCACTTATTCTCCAAAACAATCACGTGAGCAAGCTTATTCGCGAGTGATTTTAATTTACCGTAGTTCCTTTATTAATGGAAACACCACGATTGCGAAATTATGTTTGTTCGACTTTAGCGGAATATAGACAAAGATTTGCGCACATTTGGAACAGAATCGCAGCTACGGCTACACAAGACGAGCACAAAAGCTTTTCAGACCCAGCAGCGCTGGAACTCCAAAATCGTCATGGCGTCCGCTCTCACAGTGGCTGAGGATAGTTCAAGGACTGGACGGGATTAGGAGGGCAGGTTTCCTAAGCCTCCGCTGCTGCTGCCGTGGCGACAGAACTCCATTTGAATTCAATTTGCAGCTGTCTGCATATATTATGCAGCTGCTCAGCTGGATCAGCAGACATAGTGATCTCTGCTTCGACCGGATCAGTGGATGGGACAAACCAGACGAGGGAGGGGATTTAAATGAGCCTGGCGCCTCAGAGAGCTGCAGCGCTTTCTACCACTGAGGACAGACAGGAGGGAAATTAAATAATGGAGGAGGAACTTCAACAATGCTGAAAAAGAGTGATTGTAATGCTGCAGTTCAATGTGGAATTTACCCTTTAGCCTTATAGAGCAGTACAGATTAACACAAAAGCTACGTTGAATAACATATTTCAACAGAAGGTACTAAATGCCACTCCTGGAGAACTTTCCACAAGTATTTCCACCCCTGAAACTTTTTCACATCTTCCCACCAGCTTCAATAGACCTGACAGTGGCGGTGCACCAAACAGTTTTCTGGCCCATCGCCGATCTTTACCGATATTACTTTTTTTTGTTTTTTTTGTCTGAAAAGTTGCTAAATAAAGTGACAAAGTTGCTGAGTTGCCCACCCTATTTAAAAATAGTGTGAAATTGTAAAACAGCTTAAATGATATGTAGTTTGACATTTTCGACTCGTACGCATTTATCGTGTCATTTATCATTTACCGTGATCAATTTTCTATCATCATAAGAATTTCGATTTACTGTCAAGTTTTGCTATTTTCTCCACTGTTTATTCAATGAGCGCATAAATATACATATGTCAATATGTTTTCAAACATGATCAAATGCAGTTATTGTGTGCTAAACACACCGCTTTATCTGACTGGTGACCTAAAGAAGTAGATTACAAATAGGAATGTTTTTCAGGAGCGGTATTTGTGTTTGTGGGGCTCTAATTGCTGTGACACACAGTCACAGACATCTGGTTACCTAAAAAACAAGTAATGAATATGGATATTACTATTATTACAACATATGGTGATAAACCTTTAAATCCGTGTTGCCAACTCATAGTAGGAAAAAAAGTGTGGCATTCATTTGTACTGAACCTTAGTAAATATTTTCTAGAATCATCTTTTGCTGCACTTTCAACAAGTGTAGCAGAAAAATATCACTGCTAGACCTAAATCCAATTATGAATCTGCACAAACACTTGAAAAGGAGTATTTAAAGAAGACCTCCATCCAGTCTGATAAGGTTTGAGCTAAAACCAGGCTAAACGTTGTCTAGATGTGCCAAGCAGGTGGAGACAAACCCCAAAAGACTTACAGCTACAACAGGAGGTGGTTACGCAAAGTGCTTCCTCCAGGGGGCGCAATATGAAGGTTTTCCACAGTTTGATTTTGTAGCTCAGTAAACCACTGAGAGAGGCACTGCTGTGGAATTTAATAAGCAGTGGGTGAATAGTATCAGCTCAAAATGTGGAATAAATATCTACAATAAAAAAAGGAGGAATAAATATCAAAATATTGCAGGGGTTGAACCTTTTTTTGTGTTTCAGAGAAGCAGATTATTGGATAAATAAAAATATTTACTATTTATCTAAACTTACAGAGGAATAGTTAACACCATAGCAGCTCCATTACGTTTATGTTTTGAGCTGAATTAATTATGCCTGTGGAATTCCACACATAAATTATGGAGCTAAAACACCATAAAATGGTGTTTTCTCACTTTCACTTTCTCATGAATACAATTTCTGGCCGACAAATTAACAAATTAAAATTATTAGCTGGGGTTTTTTTGTGCTAAATTATTAACCCATTTGTTTATTCAATCAGTAAAAACCCCCAAAACCCACAGCCGTCTCCCATTTGCTTATTGGTTACATGACGATTCTCCCTACTTTAAAAGGAGAAGTGTGTGCGTGTACTGGGACTCCCTTCTTACAGAAATCACCCTACACCCTTGTCGCTTACAGAATTACAGCTTTTTTTTTTTGTCAGATGTATTATTGTTGCGCTGAAAATGGAGTACTCACACCATGAAACAGAAGTCTAACTATTGTATTTTTTTGTCCCCATCTCATCAAAACAGAAAACTTAATTTAATTTCTGTGAAATCTCACAGAAAAAAACAAACAAACAAAAAAAGGAATAGACCCGCAATAGGATGTGAAAAGCAGACCAGAAAAAATTAAACAGGAACAAATTTAAAAGTCTTTGCAAAGAAGAGACAATAGAGGAAAAACAAACAAAAAAAAGGTTCCTCTGAACTGAACTCAGGTGAGGCTCTGGGCGTGTGCGCTGGTACCTGCCAGGTCCCGCAGCCGGTCCAGAGTGGGGATGATGGGAGGGCTTCTCTTCTGCAGGAAGAACAGCACCATGACAGTCAGGGAGAAGTTGGTGATCCAGGCGCCGGGGATGCTGCTGGTGACGCCGTGGGCCCGCGCCCAGCAGCGTATGGTGAACACCAGGTTCCGCACCCGCGGGTCCAGCTCCCCGTACAAGTATAGCAGCTCCGTGCTCTTCATCGCCACCCTGTGGTCAAGCAGAAGCTCGCATTAGAGCACTGGATTTAACCTCAGAGGTTTGCTAGACAACATGAAGACCAAGGAACACAGCAGACATGTCAGGGAGGACATGTGGAGATGTTTAAAGCAGTTTTTTTTTTTTTTTAAATGTATGTCTATGTTTTTATTTTTACATATTTGTTGAAACTGTTGCTAGGTTGTGACGTAATCTGTGAATAAAAAAAAAAGAAATCGTTCTCCTTTACCGTCTACCGTGCTAACTACAGAAATACATCATTTGGTCAGAAACAACCAATCACAGCTAGGAGGAGGGTCTTAGTGCTGTCAATCATCATCATGTATGCGCTGCTCACGTCCTCCTCATTCTCTCTGCTACGCTATTAGGGCAGCCTGTGAATGCTCATACTGCTTAGCATAGCCACCGATTATTGAGTGGTTTTCCTGTAACGGTGAACCGCCATTAGCACATTTAGCAGTGAGCACACGAGATTGATTGACAGCACCGAGACCCTCCTCCTGGCTCTGATTAGTTGTTTTTGACAGGTAAATTTTTGCAGACTGCATTAATAAAACTGGAACGACGTGGAGGAGATAAATCTTTACAAAGCAAACCAACACAGCAAGGTGACAGTTTTATCAAATATGGAAAAAAAATCATAATTTTGTAAAAGCCACATGTTGCGGCTTGAAACGTCTCAGTTTTCACAGTTCTCACAAACCGAAACTCTCCCACATCAGTGAAATGGTTTCTGCATGTTTAGAAGGAATTCTTTAGAAACTGATGAGTCGCTTTCAGTAACTTCCACATGAAACAGAAACGTCAAATTAGAACGAAATCATGTGCCAGACTCAAATCAAATTGTGAACATCTTGACAACTGATGTCTACAGAGGATCTCTGTTTAAAACTGACTCGGCCTGATTCATTTTACAAAGAAGAACGGAAGAAAACTGTGGTTTCTAGATCTGTAGCGGTGTTGCACTTTCCAGGTTTTCATTTGTTAGAAAAGAAAAAAAACTGTGCTTTTTGTTTTTTGTGTTGTTTTCTTCTTCACATTCAGCCACCACTTTTATCTTATAAAAATCCTAATAAAATGCAAAAACAATTTGATAAAATGTGCATATTGAAGGAGGGTAAACACTTTTCCACATATATTTGAAATGTCAAGCTCTACACTGCAAAAAGACTAAATGTTGCCAAGTATGATTGGTTTACTTTTTTAGTACAAATACCTTACTACACTTTAAATGAGACAAAATTAAGACATTTTACCCATGATTCCAAAATAAATGCAGATTTTTTTTACATTAAATATAATAATAATAATTTGCTTGATTTATTTATTAATTTTTTTATTTAAAAAGCTCCAAAAAGTTAAAGCTTGGAAGGTAAAAGAATGGAAAACCTGCTTACTTCTGGAGGACTTTAACGAGGACAGTAAAACTAAAAAAACACCACCAGGGAGCAGCATTCTGTTGATTCTGACTGCTACTGCTGTGACTGTTCTAGTTCAAATGCACACACACACACACACACACCCACACACCCCCACACCCTGAGTGGCCTCTCTGGCAGAAAAATGTCACGCTTCAGAGATCTAACAGTTCGATTTGAGAAAAGTCCCTCTCACATCCACCAACAGCGGGTGGTTCCACTCCAGTTCCTCAGAAACAGCCGAGCGGTTTTCAGTACGTTAGCAGGTGTCTACGTGTTTGTGTCACACGCCAGCTGATGAAAAGATATCTTTAAGGCCAGAGGGGGAAGTGATGAAACTTGAACGAGCCCCCCCCCTCCCCACCGCGGCTCCGGCCGACCCGCTGGGTCTCACCACAGCTGGAGAGAGAGAGAGTGAGGCTTTGCAGCACTTCCTGAGCAGTCTTGGTTTCTGTTTGGGGCTTTTGCAAAAGCGGTAGGTTCTCCTGGGGCGACGCCGCTATCATCCAGTCACTATAGACATTTCAATATGCCTGAGCGAAACTGAACTGTCTCTGACCGCACAGGGGCCGGGTCAGAATTATCCCTGACTGCCATTTTAACGAGCCGCACGCCATACCGGTTGTTGGCCGTGAGGTCGCACTGGAAGCCGGACGGCTGGTGGGCGAAGCGGACCAGGGGACAGCGAGCATTGAGAATCTTCTGCACTCCCACGCAGCCGGGCCCAAAGTGGTCCACGCATTCCCCGATGACGGACAGGATGCTCTGGGTGACGTGGCGCTCCGAGTTGGTCCGTTTCATCTGGTACTCGAGGCTCAGGCCCGATTTGGGCTGCAGGCATACAGGACACAGGATTAATTACATCAAAGCAAAACATCAGCTACATTTGTCTTGACCCTAAAGCTGTTGTCATGCTGTTCTTATTTATAACGTTTTTAAAAAATGTGTGTTAGATGAGTCTAAATGTGAAGAAATGAGACCAGTTTTCTTTTCCATCAAAAACTTTATGTGTGTTATTCTGTAGGGTGTGTGTAACAATAAAGACCCCACTGTTGCCAATTCAGCAACTTTCTTCCTATATTTAGGGACATTCAGACAAAAAAAATTAAAAATTGGTATCAGATAAAACCTTAAACCTCTAAGCATCACCATTACCGGTTTAAAGTTCCAGCCGCTGATGCTGTCCAGGTCCAGGAACATGTCCAGGTCGCAGCCGAGCTTCCCAAAGCCGTTCACCGAGGAGCCGAACGGCCTGATGGTGCATTCTGGGAAATAAGCGGCGGCGACGTCTTTGAGCAGAGAGCAGACAAGGAAGCGCAGTCTACTGTTTTCCTCTGTAAGCTGGTAGGCCTCAGTCAGGGCGCCGATCTGATCATCTACCTGGAGAGACATGAGAGCAGGAAGAATCCGATCGGTTCTGTCTGAAACGCAAAAAGCCAAACCAGCGTTTGGTCCCTGATGAGCCACATGCTTACGCTGTCCTCCTTGGAAAGCCTCTGGATGAGCTCGTTGATGGAAACGGTGGTTTGAGGTCGGCACAGCAACCCCGGCTGCTGGGCTGGCGAGGCCGCCGAGCTCTGGTTGCTCAGCGACAGCAGTCTGGATTTAAATGGCACCATGCATTCGTGGTTGACGCTGGGGATGGCGGCTGACTCCAGTAAAGAGACGACGCTGTCCTGGTGGGTAAACTCCACCACGGCGTAGACGCCCTGAGGGACGCCAACCCACAGCTCCGTCACACACACACACAGGCGGGAAGGCGGAGCTTAAGCTCACGACTTAAAACACAGGCACGCACACACTTGGCGGCATCTCTTACTTACGTAGCTTTCGTAAAAGAAGTGCTTGTTGATGTCTCCGTGCTTTGATAAAAACTTGAGGAACTTTTTCTCGCTGGTCCTGAACGGGCAGCTGATCAGTACCGACTTCTCCGCCTGTTCCTGTCGGTCCGCCATGAGCTCAGATAAAGACTTGGGCCCATCTTTTTCTCCTGGGGGAAAAAACAACCACAATCACAGGCTTTTCCTCAGGAGACCACGGGTTTCATTTAGGGAGAGACATCAATTTCCATTTGCATGATATATAATTTTTCTCTTTTCTTTCCTTCTACCAAAAATTGTTTGACTAAAGTCTTCAGTCTGGTGCTCTGGTCTCAACTAGCCCTTTTTTCCAAGAACAATTTTTGCTTACAGAGCCTTAATAATTTTATTTCATTTTATTGTTTATTAATTGTGGATATTTTAAATGTCTTCCAGTTTCAGTGTTAAATGTCCGTTAGAATTTAAAGTGTACTGATCTTTGAGAATGTGTTTTTATGCCATTCCCGGTATATTACTTGAAAATGGCCCTAAAATAAATGTGCTAAAAGCCAGTATAAGTATTTAAGCATATTTATTTAACTATTTCGCAATTTTGTGCTGCAGGATATTACATTTACTTTGGGGCGGGGCAAACATATCTATAGAGAAGGCGATTGGTCTACAGCCGAGCCATTGTCTGTAAAAGTTTAATTCAACACAGCCATTATGTGACATGATGAACTCTAAAGAATTTGAACATTTAGTTATAAAACTCAGCAATTAATACATTCTTTACATTTTAAAAAGTAAATTGTTAATTTATTTATTACTTACTTGCTTATCTAACTAATATTTACTGTATTTTGTCACTTGTTGGCCCTCAGTGCAAATTATATGCATGGACTTTAGATGTCATTAAGAACAGACTTCATGAACTCTTCTTTAGCTATTTTCAAAAGATACCTTCAATATTTTATCTAATAAGCTCTCTTTGGTGGTCGCAAACCACGCCGAATTATATGTGTACACAAGCCGTATCTAAAAGCGGTTTGTAATGTTCAAAACACTACAAGCCGCGTAAACTAGAGCTAAGTGAAAATAAAACGAAAGTTTTCTCTGCGAACTCTGTTATGGCTTCTCCTTGGCACAACAGCTGACCTGTAAAGTAATGGATTTAACACGTTATATTACTAACCACTGTCGTCCCCTTGAGCTCCCTCGGTGTGAGCGACCACCGGCTCAGTTCCTACACTCCTTCGGAGTATAGTTTCGATTGTGTTTAGGCATTTTACAACGGGGCTTCTTCCTCTCATATGTAACCTGTGCACGGTGAAGGGAGACGCCATTGCTGTTCGGAAGGATGACAAAAAGCGCATGCGCGAGGAGAAGAAGCGCGTACAGCAAGCGAAAAGTACCATACGTAAATTATGTCATACGAAAATACCTGACCGGAGAAGAGATTGTGCTACTTATGAATGTAGAAAAAGTTATGAATTCATTTGTGTTGCATTGAAAGTCATTCTACGGTAAGAAATGTATTCATAAGTATATTTTTAAAAAATTAAAAACTGTTGTCAATCTGCAGTGCCCAAGGTCCCACTGTTGAATGTTCAAATAAAAAGATGGATATAGTTAACTCGTTTAATGCTGAAGTTTATAACATTACAGCTTGAAATGAACAAAACATGTATGGCTTATTTTACGGGACCTGCAGGATAAAGCCTCTTATATTAGCAAAGATGTATTTACTTATGTTTTAAGTATATAACTATTAAATAGAAAATATTTAAAACTCATTACAGGAAAACAATATACCAGTGGAGCCAGTACTTTTTCAAATCTTTATTCAAGACTCATTTTCATCTCCTATATCTTGCTGAAAAATTACATTTAAGTTAGTTTTGTTTTATTTCAAATGTGCTAAGATATTTTCACTAGTAACTAGACAAAAAAAAACTGGATACAATTTTGTGTTTTTGCAGTGTATATATAATACTGTCTGACTACAGCATCTATATTTCTTTTTATTAGCGTGGGACTTGAAGACTGTTCGAGACATTAGACAACTGTATTGCGGTCTTAATAAAGTAGAAATGGTAGAAACAGCCGTTTCTACCATTTCCTGTGTGAGACTGCGACTCTTCAACCAAAGCCTAATTTATTCCCCTACTTCTTTCACATCTCTACCACCGAAGCCCACAAACGCAGAGGACTCCCTGCCTTCTCCTCCCCCTCGTGTTTCCTAACGTAAAAAGGTCTTTGCCCAAAAATAAATCGTCTGAGCAAAAAGAGAAAAAAAACAACAACAAAAAAACAACAACCTTTTGACTTTCCATCTCTAAATACCAGAGAAAAAGCAAACCAAAACCTCCAAAGAGAAAGTATCCTCCCACCCAGCGTCATCTCCTACGTGCAGTCGACATATAACTTCCTTTGTTTACTTCCTTTAGAAGTCAGCAGTCAGACGGTGATCACGCGTCAGTTTCCACCAGACGTCGGAGACGCACTATGGAGAGATGATGAGCTCCTGTTACACATTTTAGGTAAGTGTTGCATGTCTTGATTTAGTTATCCCAATCCCTTTTTTTTTCGTATCTGGTGTTGTATGCCAAGCCTGAAGGAGATTTATTGTTAATGTGTTACAGTTTCTACATCACTAATTCATCTGCATTTCCATTTTGTCACTCAGGCAGTGGTTTTCGTTTTTCTCTCCTTCTCCCTTTCTGTCTAAGGATTAATTCTTTGTGTTTCTGTAGAAAGCAGGTGTTTGTCTTTAGTTAGCAGTAAGTCAGTCAAATTCCGTTCCACGCCTCCCTAATGACTCCCTGTCAGTCTGTAAAAGGAGGGCTGACCTTCGCTGGAGTTTCCCAGCATTACTCTGAAACTGCTCTCTTGCCTTGAAAACACTCCCTGGAGCCCCTCCCCGCTGCGTGCCTCAGTCAGGCTCTATCCAAGCAGGAGCGTTGGTGTCGGTGCACGTTCTGCAGGCCAGACCGCAGAGAGCCGTCCGACCAAAAAACCAATGACCTCCTGATGTCTGATTTCAGGTCGCGAGGGAAGAGACGAGCGCCACGATGGATTACAAATATGACACGGGACTGGAACTGCTATTGGCTCACATGAACGTAGAGGACATCATCAACGCAGCAGAGACGCTCTATCAGCTCGAGGAAGAGGAGGAAGAAGCAGGCCTGTCATTTGATGAGGAGGGGCTTTCCCAGGAGGAGATGGATGAGAACGAGGAGATCGGGGACAGCGTGGGTCCGGGGAAGGAGCAGAAGGACTACGCCAACGGAGATGGGGGCGTCCGCTATGGGACGGTGCAAGACATCCTGGCCTTCGTGAACCTCCTGTCCAACATACAGGCTGAAGCTCTGCAGCACCTGCCCGCGGAGATGGGAGTCCTCCTGAACAAGGTGAGGCTCGCTGCGTTCGCCCGCAGGTCTTTTGCTGACATTTAGTGTTTCCTAACAGAAGTTTAACTTTGGTTTCACGCTGTGCAGAAGGACATGGCTGTTAAGAAAGGCCGCTATCAGATCAACCTGGACGTTCTCCTGTTTCCATGGAAGTTGACCTACAAGAATCCAGGCTCTGGTCTGGTGCCCAAGGGCTCCTTTGGGAAAGTTCACTTGGCTCAGGACATTACGACCAGGAAGAGGATGGCCTGTAAACTGGTGAGTGTTTGCTGGAATTCGACCTGCGTCTGATTTCTTGTAACTCTCTCTCTGAGTGCCAAGTATTTCCTCAGCCCAAGTGAAGTGCAGCTTGTTCGTGTGGCGACGCAGAGACCAGTCATGTGTGCATAACTCAGCTACAGTTTCCTTTGAATTGAAAGAGGAAGAGAGTGGGGCGCTCTTTTGAAAATGTACGAGAAGCGCAAAGGCTGAAGCAAGACTGGACATTCAGCATAACTTCCCACAGCAGCCCTTGTTGCCTTTTCTTCTTTTTTTTTTCAACAATTTCAGTGAAAATGGCACAATTTCAACAAGACATCATGTGATCTTTATATGTGCGCAACGATATCTACGTGCGTCTGTGGCGCTGTGGTTGTGGAGGGGGTGTTGTTTACTATTTGGTGCATGGAAAATATTGACAAATGAGGAAGGAGCAGTTTCCTACCTTCGGTTTTATCAGAACTTCATGTTGACTCTGCACACTGCCGTGAATACGCTGGGAAAACGTCCTGGAGCAAGTTTATAGTGGATGCTGGGAATATCTGAGTCATAACATGGAGGTCATAAAAAATGCTGTTATAATTAAATGCACTTTGCTAATATATTATGCAATGTTGCAATGTGGTTGTAGTTTTTCCTTCTTCTTGTGCTTAGGGGAAACTATCAAGGCAGTCATGCATGTACACCAGAACAGCCGCAATTCTCTATTTGATGAACGGATGACATCGACTTTAAATGTGTAGCAGTTATAAGTTGGACTGGATTTGCCATTTTATTCTGCTAGTTAACAAAGATAACTACTGTTAGCAACATAAGATGACAGCAGTATTTTATGGCATTTTCTCCACTTCAACACATTATCAATGCATTCAATACTTAAGGTTGTGTAATATATAAGTGATCACACTGGCTCTATTCTTGTCTTCAGGTTGTCCAGTCGTTCCTAAATACAAAGCAGCACAGGTAGTTCAGCCGCAGTTCTTCTTAGCAGGAATTGCATAAATATTAGCTGTATTCCACACTTAATTAGAATATGTTTTAAAGTCACAAAATAAAAAGTGATGTGTAATGGAGGAAGGAGGAAAATAGTGGAAAAAGCACTAAGTGTCCTATAGGTATGTCACTCATTTTGGATTGTGTTGTTGTGTTGGTAGGGAACCTTTGGCTTTCGAATAATTTTTAGTTCAGGAGTCTTTCCAGGAGATTCATTTGAATTGGAACTCGGAAACTCCCATTAATGACACAATGGAGTGTGTCATTAAGAGTTGTTGTTCATCGCTTTGCTTCCTTCCAAGTTATTTAGAGATGTTAAATAACAGGTTGGGGAAGCAACCACTTTTCTCTGTTTGGTATGAAGGACTGCAGCTTCAATCTTTAAGCTTCAAAGATTGCGGCTTTGCAGCTAGTGCTAGCTTTGTTACTAAGCTAACTGAAAATAAGAAAAGCTGTAGGTAAACCAGAATCTCTGAATAGCTTAAACTGAACACACACGCATGCACACAAACCTATCAGCTTCTCCTCTAAATGTGTGTGCTCTGCTATGCTAATCAGTGTTATTGACCTAGTTTCCCACTACTTACTGAACTTCCTGTTTTGTTGATTTTTTTTTTTAGAAAACCCAACATAGAACTATTTGTATAAGCTTTTTAAAATGCTACTATTAATCTGTAATAATTTAAAATTTGAAATTGTGTCATAAAGTCATAATTTTCCCATATAAACATTTAAAATGTTTATATTAGTTCAAACGTTGTCAGTTATATTCCAACATAAATGATACATTAAGTGTTTTAGGGACATAATGTCTTTATATTCAACCATACAGCAATCCCTGTTTGTGTATTTAAATATATTTGGCTAAAAAACTTTCCTCTTACTTTCTTACTTGATGGTCGCTTCTTCTAGCATTTCATGTTTTTGCAAGTTTGCATGTCAATTTGTTTACCAAAAGCACTGTTCCATCCCTTAAATTGAGCAAACGCGTCCGCTCCTGCTATTGATGTTAACTTCGCGTTCGTTCTTCCTCCCCACAGATCCCCATTGAGAACTTCAAAGCAGCCGATGTGGAGTTCCAGGCCCGATTCCGCCATGAGAACATCGCGGAGCTGTACGGCGCCGTGCTCTGGGACCAGAGCGTCCACCTGTTCATGGAGGCCGGGGAAGGCGGCTCGGTCCTGGAGAAGCTGGACAGCTGCGGGCCCATGAGGGAGTTCGAGATCATCTGGGTGGCCAAGCAGGTCTTGCGCGGGCTGGAGTACCTGCACTCACACAAAGTCATCCACCACGACATCAAACGTAAGAGACACAGGAAACGAACGCTTTGCTCTTGACGCCTGTTGGCGGACGTGCTGAGCTTGCCAAGGCTGATTTGTTCAGAAAATGACCAAGCAGCGTTGTAACAATATCCTTGTTTCGCTTTGAAGCGAAGCCTCAGATGAGTGTAGTTCATGTAACTTATTTTCTGAGAAGGAAAAGTGACTCATTTAAGACAACCAGAAAGCAAATCTTCAAGTGTTGCCAGTTGAGACTGACAAAAATCTGATATCCGACATCAATGCCCAGAATGTGGAGCATAAAGAAGGAATATGATGAAAGGTAGCCACCCAGTACAGCTGGGATCAAAGGATTTCACTCCCAAATCTGTCAGCCTCATGTCTTAAAGAATCCCAGTGTGGAAATTCCAACCTCCTTCTCAGTCAGAGCTAGCGTCCAGAAAAAGGGCTAAAGGTTTACGGTAATAGCCAGCCTGTCCCTTTGGTTTATCTCTGTGGTATGCAACAGTTTCCTGCTAATCATCAAACCCCAAGTCATTTTCTCTCAAGGAGTGTTTTGCTGGCAAGAATTAGCTTTACCAGAACCATTCACTTCACTTCCTTGTCCACATGCCTTTGACACACCCAGCATCCTTCTCATTTCAAATCAGCACAAAACACATTCCAAAGCCTCTAGGTTGGAATGTGTTGGCTTTTTCTGCAGAAACTCCAAAATGACTACAAAGAAAAACCTCTCCGATTTGCAGCGCCTCTGAATCATTGCGTTCTCCTTTCTCAGCCAGCAACATTGTCCTGATGTCGGACAAGGCCGTGCTGGTGGACTTTGGTCTGACGGTGCAGATGACAGAGGATACGTACACCCCCAGAGACCTCAGAGGAACAGAGGTAAGAAAAAACAAAACAAAACCCTGATGCAACCGTACAGGATGCAAGCGTAAGCTGCTTTCGAACACAGCCTCTCTCTGTTGCTGCTTCCTCGAATCAAACTTGATGTGTGTTTACTAGAAAAGTCAGCAGGCGTCTTGTTTCTGACTCAGGCTCGATTTCCCCCCCTACACACAAGTTTTTCACTAATTAGTCGATAAACTTGTCTGCACTTGTTTGCCCATTTGTGACGCTATTCTAAAGATCGAGCTCGTGAGATCAACGACCGGCAAGCTTTACGGCACAGCCACCGCCGCACTCACTGACCTCACAGCTGCTAATAACAGTTTTGTGTCTGCCCAGGACACTCACATTGATCTGCAGGAGGTTTTGGGAAGAGTCCGAGGGATTTCTCAAATGCCCGTCTCTCCCAACAACATGCGTTCCCTGTTTTTCAGATGTTTGAGCCTGTTTGTGTGTCACATCTGCACACCGAGCCTCTCGCGGCTTGGCTTGCGGAAAGTCCCAGGGCAACAAGAGAGAGAGAGAGAGAGCCTAAGAGTATGGCGAGATGCTCAGACACACATTAACATGGGAAAGCAAGCTGGAATTTCCAGCAGAGAAAAACAAAGATGAACTCAGCTGCTGTGTTTGCTTTTCACTCGAAGGCCAATAAACATTTGGTACTGAACATACCTTGACACACAAACACGTACACACAGAGCGTGGGCCTAAAGGTTAGCTTGTTTATCACAGAAAGCCCCTTCTTGTGTAAGAGGACACTTCCTGTTTGCTGCTTCTCTGATAGCCAGAATTCACAAAAAGTGGAGCAACTTTCACTTCTTGTTCTGGGTTCTGGGCGTTTTGGGTCTGCAGCCCACACGTGGCATTTATGTGGTTTCACATTCTTTTCAAACAGATGTATATGAGTCCAGAACTGGTTCTGTGTCGAGGACATAACACCAAGACGGACATCTACAGCCTGGGCACCACCATAATCCATATGCAGACTGCTAGTCCTCCCTGGGTCAGGCGCTACCCGCGCACCGCCTACCCGTCCTACCTTTACATTGTGAGTACTCTTGCTCATTTCATTTGTTTTTCTTATTTTTGTCATGTAATCACAGACAAGCACAAAGTAAGTCTCAAACAGAAGGGTTTGGAGAAAGTTCATAGTACATTGGCATGGGGATTTGCAAGGAGCAAGCACATCTGGAACAGAAATCCGTATATCCACTTTGGCGACTGTGACTCAGTGGGTAGAGGCGTCAGGTTGTAGGGTTGATTCCGGCTTCGTCCTGGTCAAGTTGACCCCAAGTTGCATCTGTGAGAGCAAATGGGTTAATGTAACTGTACTGTGAAGTGTTTTGTGTATTCAAAATGTCTGGAAAAAGCACTATATGAGATGATTCCATTTACCATTTACCATGGCATAGCGTCAGCTACATCCAAAGTCCTTCAACCCAGGGTCCTTCAACCCAGGTCTCAAGAGCCGGAGTGCTGCAAGTTTTGGATGTGTCTTTGATCCAACACACCTAAATTAAATTACCTCATTATTTGACTCGGGTGTGAGGAAGCATAGATGCATCTAAAAGTTGCAGGGCACCGGACCTCGAAGCCTGCTCTATTGATTGAACACTTTAAATACTGAGGAAGCAACTGAGGCTAACACATTGCTAACACATGATAGGCAGCTACTGCACCATCCGACAGTTAAATCATTTGCAAGAAGATGCTTTGCTGATGCGTCAGTCGAAATTGACAAGAGTTCAGTTCTGGGTTGCGTCTGTGCTAGCATAACGCCAGCTGGACTTGTCATATGGTTGCGCGGCGTGGGGCATGCAAAGATGAAGCTGCATTCTGGTGTTGGAACCAACAGCAATGGAATCCCTACATGTCATCCTGTATTGTGCTATGAAGATCAGGATGTTTGGGAGAGTTTTTTGATATGATTCCAGGAAAATTCAGGCAGGGATTGTACAACAGGGATGAAGACTTTTATTTACAGAATCAGCAGATTGATCCCACATTTTTAGAACTGTTCTGGACTTAGACATTTTGTCAAACAAAACAGTCCAACCCTAACCCTACTGTAACCCTATCATGCTTGTCTCAGTGCTTTAGCATAGTCATTATGCTCATCAGCCTCATTATCCGGTTTACAGACTAAAACTGACCTGTTTTTGTTTCAGGCTAAGTTCTTGTGTCTAAACCACCAAAATGCCAGACGGGCTCACATGTAGCTGCCAAACACAGTGCATCTAATATTGATTACTAAGAACTTTTTTTTGCTATCATTGCATTTGTCAATATTGGAGAAGCAAGATAAAGCCAAGCTCGGCGACGAAACTCCTGGAGACAGGCAGACATCACTTGCTGCGTTTAAAAGCCTGACGTCAGTTTCCGTGACTTATTTCAGACTAGATTGTGAGGAGATAAGATGAGTTTGACCTATTGCACACTTAGTGAGTCAACGTCACTTCTGCTTCTTTGCGTCTCTACTTCTTCCATTACATGGTTCTGCTTGTTAAATGGTTACCTTTTATTTTTTTTATACATATATATTCAAACAGGTACTCACTTCCCCATGAAACCCGTCATGGAGCATTGGTTATTTACCACCGCAGTCTCAGTCTTACTATAGCCCATTGCTCTGCTTTTAACTTGCCAGACAAATTGCTTTGTTTGCTGGCGGAGATCTTTTGAGACATTTGCACACCGTTTGGTCTGGCTGCGGTTTAATGAGACGCGTCCTGCGTTCTGTGTGTGCTGACAGATCCACAAGCAGGCCCCGCCTCTGGAGGACATACCGGAGGACTGCAGCGCGGCCATGCGCTCCTTCTTGGGGCGAGCCCTGGAGAGGAACCCCGCCCTGCGGAGCTCCGCGTCCGAGCTGCTGAAGGACGACGCCCTGAACCCCCCCAGGGAGGACCAGCCGCGCTGCTGGAGCCTCGACTCGGCCCTGGAGGAGGCCACCCACGCGTTGCTACGGCAGCCCAGCCAGCACCACGACACCACCCAGGGCAAGCACCTTTGGAAGTGCGCTCAGAACTGTCGTGGTAACACATGCTCGCCTTTCTCCTCTGCAGAATCATCTCTGTACTCCGAAGACTCTGGCCACATAAGGAGGAAGGGCTCGCTGTACATTGACCTGGGGGCCTTGTCAGGGTACAGCAAACTGGTGACAGGACCCCCTACCTCTGAGTACGGCTAACTCTTCATCTCCAAGAGACTGCTGTTACCAGAAGCCGAGCTGTGGTTACAGCCGGCTGCCCATCTGCTTTAAACCTTTGAGTCGTAACTCAAAGTGAGCTGCAGGCAGCGTGACTCATGAGTAAAACGGAAGCGACATGGTACCCAGGTTCAGCAGACTCTGTACATTAGGTGGAAGCAGATGTTGTGACATGTTTTTTCTTTTTTTGTTTTTTTACACTCGCAGCCTTTAAGCCTCATGTTTAAGCCTTAAAGAGACGTGAAAGAACAGAAGCACATCTGCTTTAAGTCTCACATCTATTAATGGGTGGAATTATCTTTCCACAGACTGTCATCATGTTACTGTGGGGGGGTTCAGTTGACCGATGCTGCAACAATGACAGTTTTTTTTAGCAAGAGTTTTCTATATCCTTTACAGCTAAAGTGGGTACATCTATGTTTTATTTACATTTTCTCATTAATCGAAAACACCTTTTCACATCTTTATGTTTTGCGAAAGAGGAAATTTATAACAAAAAAAAAAAAAAAGTTAGACTAAGTCATTCAAACATAGCGATGGATTCCTACAGGCTGAAATAGAGTATGTCATTTCACCACAGGCTACACTCTGTGGTGGTTCTTTATTTTTATGAACTCATCAGGAACAATTCTGACTTCCTGAATTAATTTTTTTTAAGCTCATGTTGGAATCCTTTTTTGGGACTATTTTATTCTCCATCAAACACTTTCCTTTATAACAGGCTGCTTAGAATAGGGTAATTTATTGTAGATTGCTCTTTAACGAGGATCCCAACTAAAGCAAAAGCTGCTAAGCGGCTTTAAAAACAAAGCAGTTCTTTGATAGAATGCAAAAGAAAATCTCTGAAAGACTGTAGAAATCCTGAAAGGTCTGGTTTATACCAAAAGACAACTAGGTGTGTTCTCCATTACACGCTAACATCGTCGAGGCACGGCTCTCCACGACGACTCAGAAACGATCGGCTGTGATGACGTAACGCTGGCCTTTGCGAGTTAAAGCTCTGAGCTCACAGCGTTTTAAGCTCTCCGCCGATCGTTTTCGGAGGCCCCGAAAACCGCCTGCAGAATCACGACTAAAAAAAAAAAAATTAATAAAATTAAGATTTGCAGAGGTTGTGCAGCAGGTGTGAAGCTGGCCTGGAAGAGATGCCAGTTTATCTCTTAGAATGTAAAGCTATATGTTTACGTATGTGTGAATTACACAGGCATGAACTGAATCATTCTGTAGTTCAATTATGGACTTCCTCTTGTTGATTCCTGTGGAATATTTATACCAACCCTTCTTCCCCTTCACTCGTCGTATGCAAAAAAGCTTCTGAAGAATGCATATGCGATTTGTGTTGTGCACATCTTGTTAGACAATGTCTGCTATTCCCACTTTATTGGTATTAATCATAGAAATTACCTGGTGTTTGCAATGTGTTTATTTTGTATGTTATAAATACAATAAAACAAGCAAAATAAAAAATCCAGTGTCACTGTATTAGTCACCACTAAGCTGAACAATAAATGAGTCATTTTTTCAGATTGTCCATCAATCTAAAATATTCTAATAAGTTTTAGGATAGCTGTATCACTCAAACTATTGTACTCACTGCTAAGTGTGCTAATGGTGGCAGAAACAATTTATCTTTACAGGACAACAGTCAATCCGCCGTCGTCTGTGGCTATGCTTTCAATAAATATCAAAACTATATATATGTGTACATATATATATATATAATATATTTTTTGCATATTGCTGCTTTAAGTGATTTTTGCCAAAAGGGATTTCTTTTTCTTTCTTTTATAATTGTTATATTTTTTTTTGCTTAAAACATATTTTGGAACAAAGGAGGATGTTTATTTTTGCCAATATCACTTTTAGGAAAAAAATTACATAGGCTATTCTTTTAAGAAGGTATATATTAAAAACACCTTGAAAACAATATATTCTACACCTTCCAACCAACTTATCTTATCCAAGAACCTCAATCTACAAGTTAAACCCAAACTACTGGCTGTATGCAAACAATGATGTTCTGCCTTCTTGGACGTCTTTTTTGACCCCAAGGTCAAAGGAAATAGAACAAAGTGGATGAACAATGAAGGAGAACCAGATCCAAATTCTTTAACTTTGCCAGCAACATCAACAGATAGTTGGCTGACAATTGGCTAAATTTGTGGTGCCAGTGGGACGATAACAATAAAGCTAGATTTGAAACGGATAAAGTCATCTAACAGATGTTGGTTCTGAAATGTGTCCTGGGAAAACCTTCAGCTCAGATCATTAACAAAGCTATAAGTATACAGCCTTTTATATAGTTTTAAATGCTACATTTTGACAATATTTAAAAAAATATTTTTTAAGTACATTTGAGAATGTAGGCTATTTTTTACTATTGTTTTTGCCCTCTGCTGTCTGAAAGAGGAATTGTTTCTGAACCTTAGACTTCTAAGCTTGATGCTGAGAAAGGACCCCTGTGCAGGAGAAATTATATATATGAAATATAATTTTTTAAATATTATGTTTTAAAATTTTCAATAATTATAGCTGTACCAGCTAACATTATGCCGAACCATCAAGACAGATATTCAACCCTCATGTGTTATTTTTAGACCAGCTCTAAGAAAACAGATATGTTTATGCAAATAAATCCATAAATAATTAACAAAAAAGTTAACCTTGAACCTTTCCACAGTGTGTTTCAATTGGATCAATCGTCCTAAAAATTATTGTGATTTATATGACATATAAGTGATATAAGTCACATATATGAATGTAATTTACATCATATTCATATACTGATTGCTTATTTGCAATAAATCTGGGGTGTCCAAAGTACGGTGTGGGGGCCATTTGCGACCATCAGAACAATTTTGGCCGGCCCTTCGTCAGTGGCTCGTTTCTGTAGGATACTCAGTGGTTATTAAGAGCTTTGGTAATTAATCCTCACACCTCTGAACAATATGTTAAATATGGCAAAATGCTATAAGTGAGTTATTTTCCCTTTCTTTTATTCTGGCTTGAAAACTACATTCTTTGTTTAATTTGGTAGAAATGCAATTAGACGAGAAAAATGTGTGCAGTTTTTTTTTAATTCAGCCAAATATGAACTAGATTGTAGTCGTAGTCGACGTATGAATGATGTTTTAGCAAGCCTCTTAGCCATGTTGCTTTGTCTGCGACCATATTTAGTCATGGCCAATATCAGCTAGTGACTTTACATCAGGGAAACCCAGAATTTGAAATATGGAAAAGGGTTTTCTCCTATTTGCACTCTGGGCCTACACTTCCTCTTTCTAAATTCATCACGACTGTGGGCGGGGAACTCACTGCGGGAGGAAGCTGACAGGCTGCTAGCAGCTGTAGCTTCCCGTTGAACGCTGCAGTCCCGTTCTGCCACCTTCTGGTCACAGGCCGGTACTACTTCAGTGTTAAATCACACGGGCTCCTTTAAATGTGTTTAAAAGCAATGTGTACATGTTGTTGTCAGATTCTATTCTTTAACACTAACACCGTTTTTAACGATTCATCCTGTAGGAAACCAAAAGGAGGATTATATGGTGTATAGTATATAACCCCAGGAGTGCAGCAATTAGCCACACTCCAGTTGAAGCATAATACAAAAGTAGAGTTACAGTACGGAGGGTTAATGGTGACAAAAATAAAATGAGATAATATACCATGAGTTGTATAAGTGTAAATATCCAATTCAATAGTGTATCACATAAATATTAAAAACATAATTATTAAATTCACCACAAACTAAATAAATGAATCTTGAAATTTTGAAACATGCAAATCAATAATTAAATGTTCCATTAAATAATTTAAACTATCATTTCAAATAATGAATTTGAATTTAACTTTCTAAAAATTTCCTTTTGAGGAAAACTTCCTAGTATTCTTAATGCTTTTGCTCGTTTTACATAGAAAACTTACATTCACTTATGTACAACAGAGGGAAGATAGTCATATAGTTGTAAGGACATCAGCTTGTCCAGCAGTTGACCCGGGTTCGATTCCCGGCCATCGCAGAACTTCAATGATACATTGCAGTAAGGATGTGAATATCTTAAACTTTTGCTTTAAATCTGGGGATAATGCAGAAAAAATTTGCACAAATACATGTTTCGGTATTTCGATAGTGGTGTAGTGGTGAGCACAGCTGCCTTCCAAGCAGTTGACCCGGAGTTGATTCCTGGCCATCGCAGAACTTTAAGGATGTAAATTTCTTAAACTTTTGCTTTAAATCTGGTAATGATGCGAAAAATTATCAAATTATTGAAGAGTTATTACTGCGATGGTGGTATAGTGGTGAGCATAGCTGCTTGCCAAGCAATTGGCCCTGGTTCAATTCCTAGCCATCGCAGAACTTTGACTATATCATAAAGTAAGGCTGTTCAATTCTTGAGCTGTAACTTTAAATCTGGTAATAATGCAGAAAAAATTTGCACAAATACATGTTTTGTCATTGCGATGGTGGTATAGTGGTGAGCATAGCTGCCTTCCAAGCAGTTGACCTGGGTTCGATTCCTGACCATCGCAGAACTTTAACTATGTAAGGATGTACATTTCTTAAACTTTTGCTTTAAATCTGATAATGATGCAAAAAATTATCAAATTATTGTAGAGTTTTTACAGCGATGGTGGTATAGTGGTGAGCATAGCTGCTTGCCAAGCAGTTGACCCGGGTTAGAGTCCCGGCTATCGCAGCACTTCAATAATAAAGAAAGGCTGTAAATTTCTTGAACTTTTGCTTTAAATCTGGTAATGATGCAGAAAAATTTGCACAAATACATGTTTTGGTATTGTGATGGTGGTATAGTGGTGAGCATAGCTGCCTTCCAAGCAGTTGACCTGGGTTCGATTCCCAGCCATCGCAGAACTTCAACAATGTAGTAAAGCAATTTGTTGAAACTTTTGCTTTGAATCTGGTAATGATGCAGAAAAAATTTGCACAAATACATGTTTTGTCATTGCGAAGGTGGTATAGCGGTGAGCATAGCTGCCTTCCGAGCAGTTGACCCGGGTTTGATTCCTGGCCATCGCAGAACTTTAACTATGTAAGGATGTACATTTCTTAAACTTTTGCTTTACATCTCATAATGATGCGAAAAATGATCAAATTATTGCTGAATTATTAAAGCGATGGTGGTATAGTGGTGAGCATAGCTGCCTT